>JANKKB010027502.1:0-10997 GCA_026225775.1 Bursera palmeri | reverse complement strand
AATTGAACCCATCTGACCCATAAATTAGATTCAAGGTAAGAAACCCAATTCCACTAATTGAAACCATAATAGGCTAAAAAAGTGATAGAATTTAGCCACTGTAATTCATAAACTAATGAAAAATCAGATTTAGGGATTTCAAAACCAAGCAACGATATTGCAAGGAACAAATACGAAATTATATTCCATTTTCATTTCCTACAACAATTAACCATAAACACCGAAGATCAAGCAGATCTCGCAGAGTTGCCAAAATACAACAAAGCCAACCCTAACCCTAGAAATCGAAAACCCACGTAAGCACGTAAAAGCATATCCACCCACTACAGTTGAACCCTATCCCTAACTTTACTTAGCTACATAGACAATATCATACTGTAAAAGTAAACCCATCTAAATTTCACTTCTTCAAGAAGAAGTGAACTTGGTAACGGCCTTGGTGCCCTCAGAAACGGCGTGCTTTGCCAGCTCACCAGGGAGTACAAGTCTCACGGCAGTCTGTATTTCCCGGGAAGTAATGGTGGGTTTCTTGTTGTACCTTGCCAGCCTCGAGGCTTCCTGGGCAAGCTTCTCGAAGATATCGTTGATGAAACTGTTCATGATACCCATCGCCTTGGATGAGATCCCGATGTCTGGGTGGACTTGCTTCAGGACCTTGAATATGTAGATCTTGTATGTCTCCGTGCTCTTCTTCGTGCGTTTCTTCTTCTTGTCGCCGGCCGCGGCCTCCTTCGGTAGCTTCTTCCCGGCCTTTGGCTTCTTCTCGGCCGGTGCCTTCTCCGCCACCGATGTCTTCTTCTCCTCGGCGGGCTTCTTCTCAGCCGGCTTCTTCTCTGCCTTGGGTGCCATTAAAACTAAAATTTAGTAAGTAAAATTGAAAAAACAAATCTAGGGTTCGGAATTTTTTCTTTTTTGCTGTTGAGGACAAGAATCGTGTTGTTAATGAGAATGTTTAGAGTTGGAGAGTATATATAGAGTGGGGAAGCGGAGTTTGATTGGTGAGTTTTGGTTTCACGAGGATCGAGTTTTTGGTGATTGTGGAGCGTTGGATTTGAATTTAGGAAAGTGTAGATCGACGACGGAAGTGTTTTGAGTTTGAAGTGTGCTAGTTTGTGACGCAGATTGATGACCTGGCATCTCCTTGAGTCGCTGGATCTCGTTAAGCGTGGAGGTGTGTGAACGGTTGAGATGGGCGTAAGTTGTGGTATTTCGGATTGGTGACGTGTCTTGGAGGTTGGTACCGAAGACCGAGAATAATCGAACTTGCGCGGGAGGACTACCGCCTTGCTCACTTTAGTTCAATTACGGAAACACCCTTATACTGTAATTTGTGCGTCTCTGGACGAGGGTAAAAAATTGTGATTCGAGAGAAAAAATTAGAGACTGACTATTTGAAAATCTTTGAAAATACCATTTGAATGTTTTACTTTTCAAACATCTTTTGATCATTTAAGATTTGTTTTTCATTTTTTAATTTTAACTGTATTTGATTAAAATTGGAAATAAAATGGTAATATCAAATAAATATTAAATATAAATTCCTCATAATCAAAACCATAAATATTAATTATAAATTTTATATACAAACTAATATATCATTACTCCTTTATTTACACATTATCATCCCTATAACTAGCAATATATATATATTTTTTAATTAAACTCATCATAGCTTATAAATTGATATTATCACAAGGGATCCAAGTACATCATAGCCGTTGCTAATATCCTTTTCTTGGTTCCAAAATTTTCATTTCATATCCAGCCATTTCTCACCATTAAATCTATGCCACTATGTCTACGGACGATAATAAACAACAAATTGCAGACAAATGTAGTTCAAGTCAAGGCATATCTTTATCATAAATGTCAATTATCCAGCTTCACAAAAGTAGCATCCCAGCTTCACAAAAGTAGCAAGCATGCAAAACTACAAGCTGATATAGCAGAAAGTTGGTGATGAAAGAATTTGAACCCTATTAAGATTTCAATAACCAGGTCTATGGAAGCAGTGAAACAACAAATTGGCTGTACACAACAAGGTAGACTGGAGACATATCTTAAACGTGTCCAATTTTTTTCCTCCTTCATGACAAAGGTAATAAAAGAAACATAGGATATGATGATTGATGGCTGTTAAAACAACTATAAAATTTAATGTTTAAAAAATTTAAATGGTAATTAAGCTAAAGCCCTGGAGTTTCCTGGTCATCTTCCCTGGGAGAAGCTACCATGATAACAGAACTGCATTCAGTCAGAGCTTGAAACCTAATAGTCAACTCGTAAAGAAAAGCTTCTTCTCTCAATCTTGAGGTTTGCAAGGAACATCTACTCAGATTGCAACTCTTAGATCCTGCCAATGAATAAGAAACAACACAATTACAAAGCAAAGAACATATAAGATTTCAGACAGCAGTTTGCAACAATGTACTGTAAAAAAATAGAAACAAGCACAAAGCAGATATAAGAATATTGTTTGGAAGATGACTTAGTAATCAATGAACCAAACAAGAGATTTATGCAGTCAGCTGATATAAATCCAAAGAAAGCTAGGTTGGCCACAAATTTTCTTTGGAAAATTTGCCAGTTGGTCAGTCTGTGGAGACTAGATTACATGAAAACATACATATCTGCATGTGTGTAAAAGAGAGGCAGATGAATAGATGGACAGATTAAGTGGGTAATATTAACAAACCATTATTTATTTTTAAAAAAAAAATCTAGACCAGATGAACAAGCTGAAAGAAGTGGAAATAGAAAGAAAAAGTGGTCGACAGTATTGGCAACCCACTGGCTGAAGATATATAGGACTTTCTAAAACTTAGGCCTCTGAGTCAAAGTGCAAGCAAGTCTCACAAAATCATAGCTACAATCCCACTAATCTTGACAATGTGGCTTTTCGGTATTAGACTATTATGAATTGCGAGGATGAATAAAAAGCTTATTTGCATCAAATCTCTTTGGAAACTAATGTACAGCAGTTTCAAAGAAAATAATTCTCTGGTATTAGTTTATCAGAGTTGCATCATAAGCTAATACACTTACTTTGGTTCTAAAAGATTCCAAGTCAAATTGTTAATAACCCTGATAGATCCTTAATAAGCACTAGCTTTAGGCAAAATATATATCAACAATGTACTACTCCCACACTCAACATGAATATGCAAAAGGCACTCACCCCATTAGCATCCATCTAAGAAGATATTAATAGAAAAAATATATTAAATTTAACTATGAAAGCAATAGCTTGGTACTATCAAAATTGAAGATGTAAAAGGCAATGTTTAAAGGAAGGGGGTAGTGAATCATGAGTTTGACAGATAGATGGAGTGTTTTCTGGGCAAGTGGCACAGCCTTGAAGATGCAACTAACTATCGTTGGATATATAAGGTTACACATTAAGGAATGCATCCATCAAAATCTCTCTCATCGAATATGGAAAACAAAGAATCAAAATGAATGCACAATTCAAGTAAGTAGTTTATCCAAGAATATAGAGAGGCAAGATCAGAAAACAACCTTTAAAGTGCATGCAAGAGTCAGCATGTAATACTACAACCAACCTCCGAAGAAAATCAAATTCAGAAGCTCTATGGTGCAGCAACTACATTTCTGACTAAAACAAATATAACCAAAAACTTTCAAGGGTACTTAAAATCAAACAGAAATGCTACAGAATGGGCAAGGTAATACCCCGGTACCTAATATCTCCCCTCTACTATTAGCGTAACTTGGACCACAAGAAACTAACTTAAACACAAAAAGTCCCTATCTGGTTGACTTCAATATTTTGATTTACTTCCCAATTACACGAAGATTATTTGAGAAGAAACCCAACCCCACAAGGAAACCACAAAACACACCGAACACTCATGCATAGGTCACAGATATTCCATGATCATGAGACAAACAATGGGCAAGAATATCAGCACCAATGACTCATAACATTATAGTTCATCCACAATCACAATTTTCTAACCAGTAGTACCCAAAACCGTAAACATGAGGGTCAGATCATGGTAATGGAAACACCTCTCTATTGAACATCGTAAAAATTATAACAAGACAAGCAGGACATGTAATATGAAACGTCAAACTCACAACAATACTAACTATAACATATAGAATAACCTACACTTACAAACTTTTTTTTATAAAAGCTGCTGTCACATAATATGAATGAAGAAGCGAATTTAAAAAAAATTAATAATATTAAATAAGACTGATGGAATTTATACGCTAAATGAACAAACAAAATCATTGAAATCCCCCAGCAAATTTCAATCACAAACTGATAAAACAATGCAAATTCAATTCAGCATCATAATGCAACAAGCTTAAAATCATTACATTACCTTCTAGAATTGTCGCTGAAATTCCTGTAAAAAACTCTCCCATCCATTAAATTCAACCCACCAATAAATTCTCTCAACCCGAGCCCAGTCTCGTGATCTCTCTCTCTCTCTTCTTCACTCTCTTCGTAAGCCACTCTCTTCATCACTCTCTCGAAGTAACTCCCGTAAACATACTCCTGCGTGTAGCCACTCTCCTTGTTGTACGACACCACGTGCCCATGCCACTCCCACGCCCGACAATCCGACTCTGTTTCCTCGTGAAACGACACGCATACGTAGTGCTCCCCGATGGATATCGCTTCGCCCGAGTTGGGTTTCAACGACTCGGTTTTCCCACTCGCGATTACCTTGACGATTTCTCTCTCGATTCTCGCCTCCTCTTGCAGTATTCGCGTTCTCTGAGCGGTGTCGTTCTTCGCGGCGGTTGTGGCGGGCTTTTGGGGTTGGTGAGGATCGAAGAGGGTTTTGGTGGGGTTTAAGGGGATCGGAGGTTGGATCAGAAGCGACTCCAAATCGTTGTCTTTGCATGAAGTCATTGTTGTTTGTTTTGAGATCTTTGGCGGGTTTGGCTGGTGGTGATTTTGGAAGAGACAAGAACAGGGGATTTCTGTTTGGGGGATTTTACAAATTTTTTATTTTAGATAAATTATACGATAGAGCTAATTGTAAGTTAACTTTTTTTCGATCCTTCTAAAGTAGATCGGAGGATAAAAAGTTTGTTTTAAATTAACTTAAAATTAATTAATTAATTATGAAAATTATTTATTAGTATTATTTTAACAATATTTTTTTGACCTTTTTTAACCAAAAATATTTATTAAATAGATGATTAATCATATGAAAATCTTTGGGTGTCGTTTGCTTTTATTTTCATAAAATTTTTTTTCGGAAACATACATTTACCATAAACAAACACATCATAAATTACAATAACTCATTTCAATACATAATAAAAGCCTAATAATAAACAATTAACATGGTAAAAGGCATTAGAAAATTCAAAATAATACTCATAATGTTTTTCTTACACAAATATCTCTTATAACAAAAAATAATAATATTGATCCCAAATTTACAAAATTTTTCCTTAGTAATATAAAATTAATTAATAATTATCAAATTGATCGTGATCCTAATACCAAGGACTATTGACTAACCTTATATTCATCTCTTTTGCTTCTCACACCCAATCTAACGCTCAATCTAACTCTGTCAAGTCTACCTTCAATTCAAGACGATGATTCCATAATATAATTAATAAAATGATTAATGTTACATCATTTGATATTTAAGATTTTAGATTAAATTTTGAAGGTGTAGTATTACTCAATTTTTATATCTTAAAATGAGATTTTTCTCCTTTTAAATATTTTTATTATGTACTTCATATAGTCATAAAGCATTGATATTTGATTTTCAGTAGGAGTCAAAACATTCAATATAATTGCATTGTAGAGCCAGTGCCTCTGTAATTTCCACAATTATGCCAATCCTTAACGAATTTTACAAATATTGAACTTATAAGTCATAACAGGATTAATATCATTTATTATATGTTAAAAGCAATATAATTTAGTGTTACTATATATAGATTAACAAGTTCGATTGATGGGGCACGAGAGTAACATTGACTACTAAAACATTGGAGAATTGTTAAATAATAGGGGAAATTACAATAACCCCCCAATTAAATTTGAAGAGGCACTTAGCCCCATATGTTTACTAAACTAACATTTACCCCTCAAATACCCTTAAAAAACTAACACTTACCCCCCAAATATTTGGGGGGTAAGTGTTAGTTTTGGGAAAACAGTGATAATTTCTTGGGGGATAAGTGTTAGTTTAGTAAAAGTGTGGGGTTAAGTGGTTTTTTGAAATCTAATTGGGGGGTCAGAGGAAATTCCCCTTAAATAATATAACAACATTTTTAAATTTCATATCATTCTTAGTGACGTGACAATAATTTATGCTCATTATTATTGATAGTGTTGTAATGTTTAATAAAACAAATGTATTAATGGTCACTATCAACATAATCTTTATTATATGGTCCATAAAGTGACTTTATTATTAACATGTATTTATTTTAATTTTATTTATTTATATATAAAGTGATATAACATTAAACATCTAATATAACTAATCATAAAGATAATTGCTCAAATAAAAATGTAAAAAATTATCTCCATCCATGTTTTAAAATATGAATAATGTCAATGTTAAATTTATACAATTGAGTAATTTGAATGTATGTTTTAAAAGCAAGTATCAATACCTCAAAATATTTGTAATTACATTTAAAAATTTATTCATACAAACTTTTAATGATTGAAAATTAATTAAAAGAGATAATTTACTAGTTAAGTACTATTGAAAACACGATTTTATAAAAAAGTTATAATATAGTTTTCAAAATATTCACGGATACTTCAAAGATACATGTTAATATTTATATATGTGYTATCTATCTATATCTATATCTATATATCTATATATCTATATATCTATATAATTCTGAAGCATGAGTCTGTATAGTTGACATGTAGGATGACAAGTAGGATTTTTTAGGCTTTAGATTTTTTACAAGTAGTCTTTGAAGGTTTTTGAAGTTAGAAAGTGAAAAGTGAAGAGGTTGGAGGTTTTAATATGAGTTAAAGATGGAAGATGAATGGAAGATGAACGTGAAGTCATGTAATCTTCATGTGATTATGACATATATTTATTTTGGGTGGCTTATTTTCTCTTATAAATAGGACTATCCTTGTGATTCTTAAATAACAACAATATTCACAATTATTTTACATTTTCATTCACTTTTATTTCAGAGATTTTTGGGCAAATAAGGGTGTTCTTTTGGTGGAGCTTTGAGCTCAACTATTTGTGCAGAGTTTGTTTGAGTTATACGGTGAATAGTTGAGCTGTTGTATCCTGGAGGAGACAAGTCATTGAGAAAAAACTGTTACACCCAATTCTAAGCTTTGTCAACCGTAGAAGACTTAAATCTTCTTAAAGAGAACGAGATATTCGTGTCTCAGTCTGTCTGTTTTCATCATTTTTTTATTTATTTTATAACTCTATTTTTTATTTAATTAAAAAAATAATATTAAATAAACATAACCACGCAACACGTGGGCTTTGCACCTAGTTTGTATATAATTTTGAAGCATGAGCCTGTATAGTTGACATGTAGGATGACAAATAGGATTTTTTAGGCTTTACATTTTTTACAAGTAGGCTTTACTTGAAGGTAATTTCAATAACTTTTAATATTTAATTTATTTATTAAATCTCTTTTAATTGGTTATTTAAGGATTTGAAGGTTTTTTAAGTTAGAAAATGAAAAGTGAAGAGGTTGAAGGTTTTAATGTGACTTAAAGATGGAGGATGAATGGAAGGTGAACGTATGAAGTCATGTAACCTTCATGTGATTATGACACATATTTATTTTGAGTTGCTTAGTTTCTCCTATAAACTTAAAAAACAACAACATTCACAGTTATTTTATATTTTCATTCACTTTTATTTCAGAGACTTTTGGGCAAAGAAGAATGTTCTTTTAGTAAAGCTTTGAGCTCAATTATTTGTGCAGAGTTTATTTGAGCTATACGACAAATAGTTGGGCTGTTGTATCATAGAGGAGATAAGTCATTGAGAAAAAAATGCTATACCTGGTTCTAGGCTTTGCCAATCATAGAGGGTTTAAATCTCCTTAAAGAGAGCTAGATATCCGTGCCTCAGTCCGTCGGATTTCGTCATGTTCCTATTTATTTTATAACTTTATTTTTTATTTAATTAAAAAAAATAATATTAAATAAACATAATCGAGCGACGCGCGGGCTTTTCATCTAGTAGATATATGTTAGCGTAACCCTACGAAGTTTGTATATAAGATGACATGATATTACCTATTTAATGTTATGTAATTTACAAGCATTTATTGTTAATAACTTTCTTATATTTATCATTTCATTCACATTTGAATTGATTACTTTCAATACAAAACTTTGTAAGTACATGTTATTTCTTAAAATGTATTAAAAAAGTTTTAAATAGTAAGTATATATTTTTATATTATTATTTCGTTGAAGGCAAAATAAATTTATCTATAAAATAATATTTATTATTTCCATTAAAAACTTTTAAAAATAGTTTTATTTTAAGTATGTTTTACTTTTAAAAAATTTTACACTCGACAGTTAAAGGTTGTCGAGTTATGAGTTACTGTTTGATAGTTTACAATTGTGTTTGGTAATTCGAGGGTTAGCTTGACAATCACGTTTGCCAACTTGAAAAGGTTGTTAAGCAACTTGAGGATTATGATATAAAATATTGAGTAATTATCAATCATTACCTCTATCTTTTGTTTAAATTTTATTCATATGAGACTTTTACCATTTTCTTTTCCACCATTCTTAAGTTTTCAAAAAATATATTCTCAGGTCCTTCAATTATATTTTTCGATAGTTAACAGCAGATGGAATGGTAAATTGATATTTGTTAGTTATTTTCTTATAGTACTCATATTTATCTTCTCATAATTTTAAATATAAAGAAATTAATAACCTCCCTGAAGTGAGTTATTGTTACAATCGCTCTTAAGAGGTTCTATGAATCCTTACAAAACTCCCTATTAACATATGAGAGGTTTCTATCAATCATGAGAGCTAATCGATTCTTTAATAAATTAAGTAGTAAGTGTTATTTAGCATAGATCTAAACTTGAAATTTTAGTAAAAAATAAATTAGTAAGAGGTTTTGTGATGATTAAGATAAAACTTTAGGGTGATGTGTAATAACGTCTAAAAACAGTAGTCTAAATTTGTTTTCTAAATAATTATGTTATGAAATATGAATAATTTAATAAAGATAAAATATAATTAAATATGTAAATATAAAAATAAACAAAAACCATCCAAATATAAGATTTGAAAAATAATATTGTTAATAAAATATTATATAATAAATAAAAAATTCATTTACTATTTCTAAATATGAATAAAATACCATTTATATATTGTAGCTTTTAGTTAAAATGTTGGTATTTATTATAAAGGTAATTTGGTTATTTGACTCAATTTTCTTATTTAGAAATTAGTTTATTTTCATATTTGTTAGTACGGGTAAAATAGTAAAGTTGTTAGAATATGAAGGTTAGTAAATGTTAACTAACAGAAAATATAATTAAAAGACTTGAAAAGAGATTTTTTGAAAACCTAGAGATGTTGAAAAAGAAAAAGAACAAAAATCTAATATAAGTGAAATTTAAGCAAACGGTAGGAGTGGTGGTCGATAATTACTCATAAAATATTTGGCATCAAGATTATATATAAAATGTTTGGCATCGAAATTATTTTTTGATTTAAAATATTTGGCATCGATTTTTTTTTTAAATTATCTTTGAAAATAAGATTATTTATAAATTCCCCTATTATTTTTAGTTTCTTAATTATATATCACTTAAAAATTAGTTAAAATAACCGAATTTAAAAAGCTCTCAAGGCTGACCCACTAGAATGAGTAAGCTGTGCAAGCCTATAGGGCCGCCTAATCCACCAATATCAAAGCCAGGCCCATGATAGAATTACCCAAAGTTGGGGTATTTTAGTAAAATTTTCTGACAATCGGGCCCAAATAAGCCCTAATAAAACTATCCATTTCTCCGCCTCCTAAAATCCAAAACCCTACTTCTACTTCTCTTTCTATCTGCCCTCCTTTCTCAACCCTCAAAACGCAGCCGCAGTTTGAAGCTCTCAGGTAATACTATTCACGACTCATTGCTCATTCTACGGATCTGATTCAATTTATCATCACTCTCTATATCTATCTGTTTGTATGAATGCAAAAATTTAACCAGTTAACTTGTTTGTTGAGTATTGATCCTATGCTAATGCTATATAACCCTTGAGCACCAATCATCTTTTTCTTACGAGCTAGTGTCTTTTTTTTATTTTCTGTGGAGGTGATCATATGCTGCAAATAGGCTTGAAAAGGACCATAAAAGCAAGTTCAATAAGATAAATAAGACTAGAAATCGTGCTTGGGCTTTGCGCTGCGTTTTATTTGTCTGTGATAGGTCAAACATAATCATTTTTTTTTGCTATGATGATAACGTATAATTTGATTGTGATGGATAAAACTTACAGAAGAGAAGAAGGAAGTTATTGTTAGAGAAAAAATGAAATTAATATCACTTGTTGTCTTGGTTTGTTTAGAACAAAATCTGTGTGTGCGTGTGTGCGTCCGTGCGTCCGTGCGTGTGTGTGTGTGTGCGTCCGTGCGTCCGTGCGTCCGTGCGTCCGTGGTAGTAGAAATATTAGCTGAGTGGTCAGGTTTTTTGTTTCGAAAGATTGTTGCATTTGGGTATGCCTAGGGTATGAACTCAAGTTCAACAAGTGGGTTTGGGGATTTATTTGTTAAAAGAAAAACTAAACGAAGTTCCGATGATTACCGACTTTACCTTTGCATGTGTATACTTTTTTGCTATTTGTAATTGATATCTAGGTTGTGCAAATTTGTCTCTAAAGGAGGGAGGTTAAAGTTCTCTTGGCAGCTTGCTTTTGGAGGAATGGTGAGAGTTAGTGTCTTGAATGATGCTCTTAAGAGCATGTATAATGCAGAGAAGAGAGGGAAACGACAGGTCAT
>JANKKB010027501.1:0-10996 GCA_026225775.1 Bursera palmeri | reverse complement strand
AATACTTAAATTAATAGCACTTAAAGTGTAAAAATGATATTTAAACTCATAATAAATATACATTTTTAAGTGCTTATCATAAAGCAAGTAAGGTGAGGGGGCTACCGATAATTAGCCATGGCTAGCCGTGAATGGCATCCTTCTACCGAAAAAATGATCGAGAATCGGGAAGGTAAACGGCCACCACACGAGATTCGTCTCGGTGAGCTGAGTGCAACAGCACCGGCGGTGGCCGAAGACGGCAGATCGGAGAGGGGGAAGCCGAACTGTTTCTTCCCTTTTTCGGACGATTCCGGCATCGAACGGTCGATCGGGGACCAGTTCCGGGATCCTCGGGCTGAGAGGAAGAGATCCCGACCAGTGGTATAGGCTGTCGATGCCGTAGGAGGGAGATCACCGTCAACGTAAGTGAATCGTCCTGGCCTCATTCCGGCGAATGCAGGTGTCAGACCGGTGAACGGATGACACCACGGTGATCAGCGTCCCGAGAGCTTTCCATCGCTACCCATCTCGTGGCCTAACTAGTCGAGAATAAGAAGCGTCACTGGTGACAATTGTGAGCGCTGTTTTTCGACGAACGGGGGTGTTTCTGCAAAGTTTTGAATGTGCAGGGTCACTATGTAGTTTATAGGGTTGGGTCCCAGTGGTGTTTCTATAATTTTTTAAACCTTCAACGATCCCGAATCTCGACCCGAAAGTCTCGTCATCTGATCACCGATCAATCCTCATCCATTTCCCACTCACGTGGCCCTCAAAATCTATACATCGGCCACTAAAGACGAAAAACCCACAAACCCATATAAAATTACGTCTTAGTCCAAAATCCAAAAAACTCTTGAATACCTTCAAGTTCTCATATATATGACGTCATCACGTCCGTGTCATCCCATATGCATCATAATACACACTTTTCCGATTTCTAACTTTAAAATCTTTCACTTATACCCCTATATCACTATTTTCGAAAATCCTGGTCACCACAGTATTTTTAATCCAACTTCAATTATCAGCATCCTGTGAGGGTATCTATGTACTTCTATTGCTCAATGGATAAAACTTAATGACATATTTTAATATGATTAATATTATTAAATTTTTTGATAATTAGAGTATTTATTGGTGTGTTAAGAATAAGATTTCTAAAGCATATTGGGAAATTATTTATATTATTCCATATTTAATTTTGATTACATATGGAATAGATAATAAATTTGGCAATTTGATTAAATTGCTGGTTCCATTTTTTTTGTTTAATACCTAAATTAATTGTTAGTAAAGTTTCTTTTTATTACTATGATTATAAAAAGAAACTTAATTAATCAAACATATTGAAAGCTTCCATATTTTAATTTGATTATAATAGGAAGAACAATTTCTACAAGTAAATGAAGGTTTAAATAGTATGCACATAACATATGAAAAATATCAAAATGGCCTTATTTTTGTTCACACAAAATGGCAAGGGCATATAGGTGTAAATCAGCATGGAGTTATTTGAAAACCATTGGGCTTACCCCTTATTTCACTCATTTCTCTCCTTTGAAAGAAATCAAAAGAGAGAAAAAGTTCTCTCAAGTGAAGATTAATAATCAACCCACACGATTGTGGTAGCGAGAATAGAGGAAGGCTTGGTTTTTGAAGCCTTGTGTGCCGCGCATCCTCTCCTGCATACTCCATCCGTGTATCTCTCCCTTCTTCCTCTTTGATTCAGGTTTTAGGAAAAGTTCCAAAACCCCATTAACATGCCCACCCGTGTGTATTCAAAGTGACATAGAGAGGATATCTTGGAAGGCTTTTGGTCGGAAGCTTTCTAAAGCAAGAAAAGGTAAATTTCTTTATTATTCACCAATTAAAGTAACATGCAACCCGTTTAATCCACTCTCCCTTGATGGTGAACTGTTTAATCAGTTCAAAAAGTCCATCAAAGGGTCCTAACATATGTCTAATTAATTTATAATCTATTTATGATTCTACTGTCAAACCAAACATGAAAGTATTACTAATCCTTTTCTTTTTCCCTTCTTTTCCACAAACTTTTCTTTTCCTTCACACTTTCTATTCCCCAAACTGAATACTTCTCAGGGTTAACCTAGACCAAGATGTTTGATTCAAGTCTCAGGTGAGGTGAGGACACAATTAGGGTCTATTTTGTACATGGGACATCAAAGATCGAGCTCGAACTTGGAACACTCAAGCTCGGGAGATTCCTAAGATAGGAAACTCATTAGTAATTTTAAGGGATAGATACATAGACTCCCCCGAGGTTTTGTCTAAGTAATAAACTCACTCCTGTTATTCATAAAGTAACATAGACACTCCTATAATTGGAAAACATGGACGTCTTGACATGTAAAAATTGGGGTCTTAATGTTACTTAAAATATCAAAATGGGGGTCTTTATGTTACTTTATGAATAACAGGGGTGAGTTTTACTTAGACTAAACTTCGGGGATGTCTAGTATTTATCCCGTGATTTTTAATAATAGAGCATTTTGTTAGGATTAATTTCCTAAATTCATGGGCGACTTGTTAAAACCAAGAGCATTATAGTTGATTTAAGAATTAGCCATAATATATTATGTTAATTTTATTTATTGGTAATCGTCATTTATTTATTTTATATGATTTATTTTTATTGAAATAGTTATATAAGATTTTATAATAATAAAAATAAACATGCTTACGTCTGAGTATAATATTATTTCGATTGAAAATACAAATTAAGCAATTTATGGTGAATTTTCCAATGCAACTATAATATGTAGAAAACAGTGACAACATAATTTGTACAGATTTTTGAGAACTTTTATAGTGACCAAATAATGCTAAAAAATATGAAAATTTATATGTGATATCTCTTATATTCTACTTAATATTGCAAAATTTTGTGATATATTAATAATATGTGTGAAAATAGTTACAAAAATTTTATTAGAGCGACCTCACTGTCAAACTGTTTAACATGTTTGTTACTATATATTGAAGATAAAGTCATTTTGAAAATGTTTTCTTGCATATTTTTAATTGAAATTTGTACTGAAACCTAGTAGTTATATTTGATTTTGGTAAATTTTTTAATAAAAAAATAAATTTATTATAATTCAAAAATAATATGTGTGAAAATAGTTACAAAATTCCTTTTGTATTTTGGATTAATCAAGCTTTATATTCTGACTTATGCATATGTTAAGCGTACTGATTTAATTTTGTAAAGGTAGAAGTTATTTAAATCAACTTTTTACTTATAGGTTCCGCTTAAGTTTTTGTTGTCATCGAGTTAAATAGATTGGAATATGGACTATTATCCTCCGGAATCTCAACAAACTTTTTTGTATAAGTATTTTTCATAAAACTAATTTTGATGTGTTTCCTATAAGTAATTTGAAAAGTTAGATTCAAAATCACAATGATCATATATTGTTTATATGTTTCTTGTATAATCAATCATTTATCATAAATATTTGTTCGAATTGTTTTTTTATGAGATTATGTTTTATGAAGTCTATGCGTTTATTTGTAAGTGTGATTGATTGATCAATGTGCTTATATGGTTTTGCTTGTGGGCTAGCTTTTGATCTTTGTTTATGATTTAAATTTCTATTTATATGTTCTAATTCAATATAATCAAGATTTTCTATTACATGTTCTCGATTATTTAAGCCACTAAGCTATGTGCTATGAATATATCCATGTAAGAATATGTCTGCCTAAGAATAGGAAAGAATGTTATCGTATATGTTTTTGTAAGCTTAAATGTTCCTGTAAGAACTTTTATGCAAGAAATATGAATCAAGTATTGTTTGTGAAATGTTGCTCATTAGAACTTCGATTTGCTTGTGGAGTTAATGTTCACCCTAATTTGTTGTGATTCTATTACCATGTGAGGTAGTTTTGAGGTATAATAGATTTGGCAAAAGGATTCCGATGTCTAATGGTTTCAATGATTTTAAAGGAAGTTTTGGATCATGTAAAGTTTATAGAGTTAAGGCTTCCGTTTATGCAGTCAAAACGTTGTGGAACTTTATTGATCTTTTGTTGTGTGATATTTATATGTGTTTTGATTAGTAAGAATCACCTTTTTTGACCCCAGCTGTGACAATTGGGGTCAATAGATGGTTTATTAGAAATAGCTAAAATTCTATATAATTATAATAATTAAATATATAATGAAAATTAGTGAAAATTCTCTTTCCGTGATAGTTTGTGATTTTTTTTTTTTTTCCAGAGTTTTCCATGTAAAATCTTTGTCTTATAGTKGTTTTGTTAGTCTTTATTTTTTTATTCTTTATATTTCTACGAAGGATGATCTTTATGTTGAATTTAGAAATATTCTCTAAGCTTATTTGAAAGATCCAAATTCTAAAAAATTGGTTTTCAAAGTCAAGTTGGGTTTTCGGTGCACAGTCTAAAGCAGAAATATTTTTACTTGTGACAAATGTAATTTAAGGATGTTCTGACAAAGACTATATTACACAAGGTATCTGTGGACAAGTATGTTTTAACAAAGACTAGATCACACAAGATGGGCGTGAACAGTCTTGGCACCTAAAGTAAATTATCAAAAAATGGAGATATTAACTCTGTTATTAACGGTTTCTTTCTTTTCTTCATGAAAGATAGTGACATCTATGTGGATTTATGGGATATATTCTTTCCTTATGACATATTAAGTCAAGTTGTCATGATAGAGAATTTGATATTGTTAGCCAGTCCAAAAATTATAGACAAGTATTAGTTCCGCTTTGATGCAGTGTATGTGATGGAAGATTCATCGATGATTGAGGAGTCCCTAGAAAAGCCAAATATAGGGGTTGCATTTTCAGCAACGTTCTTTTGAGAAACCAATGTGAAATTCTTATAATTGACTAATTCTAAGTATGTTTACTCTTTATAATGAAGAACGGCAATTCCATGATTTGAGAATCGTGGTTTTTGTAAAGAGATAGTGTTAAAACTTTTATTTAGTAAGGTAGAGATTGATCGGAATTTTGGTTAAAATGAAATTCTAACCTTATAAAATAAAAGCTTAGTCTCAATACTTCAAATAAGAAATGAAGAGAAGTCTTACTTCAAATAAGAAAAATGAAAAAATTTTAAATATTTATATAAATCATTAGTTTCATATTGCTTATTAAAGATAAGTAGGAAGTGAGCCTATGAGCCTAAGAGCCTGTATAAAGAAGTCACACTTCCTTGTTTAAGTTTGTCCCAATAAAAAACATTTCAAGCATTATTTTTAATCTAATTAAATTACTTTCTATGGGCTATAAGTGACAATGTTGGGAAGAGTGCAAGTTTATTAAGTCAATAAAATGCGTCATTGGAAAGACACAAAATTTTATATGATTGTAATAATTTTGTCATATAATGAATCTATCTATGTCTTTGTCTTTGATAACAAGTTGTTATTCTTTATTTTGATGTTTTTAAAGTAAAATCTTTGTATTATGCTTATTATGTTATTCTTCGTATAAACTAAAAATGACAAACTTTGGAGTGGATTTAGAAATCTTTTACAAGATTAATTGAGATATCTAAATTCTAATTTTAGAAAGCATAAAATTTATACCCTCAAACAAGAAAAATCTTGATCAACACATGAACTACGTATATAAAAACTATTCATGAAATCCTCTCTTTGGGGGCCAATCGTCATTGCCTCAACACAAAGGTTACAGATTCGCAGAATTCATGAGCTCTTACTAAAGATTTATTACTACAGCACAACTTCACAGCTACTCCTTATAAAGAAAATTTTGAAACATTTTAGCTTTTATGGGATGATGGGGTTTGACCAAGGCAGAAGATGACTAAGGCAGATCCCCTCCTATGCATGTTTCTCCATGAGTTGCTTGAACAATTCTTCAGGAGCTGTAATACAAATGAAACAAAACCAATGAATCAATTATTATTATGAAGTGAGAGGTCATAAATACTGAAAATAATCATCTCACCAGGCAAACCAGTGAAGTTCTTGTATTGTTCAAAACCTTGACGGATCAACATCTCTGTCCCGTAAACAATAACAGCTCCACTTTCTTTTGCCTCCCTTAGGAGTTTGGTGTCTTTTGGTGTGTAAATGGCGTCAAAGACTAAGCAATAATGTCTTAGAGCATGCTGCAAAGAAGTAGCCAGGAGAGTCACATATTCTGCATATATATGATCAGTATTATCAATGAGATGAAGAGAAAGGAATTCGACGACATGCCTTGGATAAAGGGGTAGCATCAATATTAGGCTTCATTCCAACAGAAGTCGTATTCGCAAGAACCATCCCTTCTTCTGGGTGGAAATGTTGTACTTCTTCAAGAGTCATAGCTTTTCCCCCGACTTTGTCTGCGAGTTCGTTAGCTCGTTCTGGAACAAGAAGAGTATTCAAGTCATTAGTCAAGCAAATAAATTGATATGGTTTCTGATCCATAGAAGGAAATCACAATCCCTTAACTCATCAGCTCCCTAGAAGTAGTAAGATTATATTGTTACCAAATGTGCGGTTGGCCACTACAACTCTTGCTCCCTTCTGTGCAGCACCATAGGCAAGTGACTTGCCGGCACCACCAGCTCCCAGGACAACAAATACTTTACCAGCTAAGGGTGAGCCAGCTCCAGGAGGTATACCATTCAATTCTGTAGAATTAATTAATGAAAAACATCTAAGTTTTAAAGCTGGGAAATAAGTTTCTTAAGCAGAACTAATAGATCGTAAACGTTATATAGCAACCTCGTAGTCCATCCTCGATAGCAGAAATAGCACCGATGTAGTCAGTGTTATAAGCATATAACTTCCCATCAGGTCTCCTGCAAATGTTGTTGATAGCTCCAATTTTCTGGAAAAATAATTATTATTATAGTCAGTTCTTTATTTTTTAACTGCCGTGCGTTACTGAAAAATCAAAATTAAACCATAGATAGGTAACGCCAAGATGAAATTCTCGCAACAATGGCACAGTGTGACTGAATGTTGCAGGGTGAAAAAAATGTTAATCAATACCTTGGCAATGGGGTCAATCTCATTCATGCATTGAAGTGCAGCTTCCTTGTGAGGAATTGTACAGCTGCATGACAAAGTGAAATTCTATTACTGAGCTTGTTGAAAATACGATACCGCTAACTAGCAACTCTTATTATTATATGCAGAATATATATGACAAGGACTAGGAAGGAAACTGAAGGAAGGAAACTGAATTAACTTTCTCATTCTTTTAAGCATCTGAACTACAAGGGAAGCATATGCATACCTGCATCCACCAAAATCAGGGGTAGAATAGGTGTTGAAAAACTTTGCCACATCGTCCACTAGGAAATGCAGATAAATTGCATTAAGACCAACTGATTTGAATGATGCATTAAATAAAAGAGGACTTTTGCTATGGCCAACGGGTTTCCCGATAATGCCATAGATTTTTGTATCCGGGTTAATAAGTCTAAAGTTGTACAAGTCCAACAAGTCTTTTGCAGTTGGTTGCCCAGGAGCTGATATAGCACCCGCCTCAAGTGCTCCATAAGTCAGAAATCCACCATATTTGGGGCTAAGCAATCGTGAAATCAAACCTCTCTCACCCATTACAATCCCTATTGTTGGAATCTGCAAACATTCAGCTAATGTACATGTCACTACACTAAGAAGCTAGGTAACAGTTAATTCCGTGAATCAAATCAACACTTTGAAAAGCATTATTTCAATGCATGGGAGTATACGATAATTACTTGAGAATGCACCATTATCTGAAAAATACGTGCACAATCTGTAATATCTAATGCAGTTGTTGCAATCTTTACTATATCAGCTCCAGTAGCTTGTATTCTTGCAACCAGATTGCCGATAGCCTCAGTAGATGGTGTATTGTGAAAATTGTGGGCAGAAACAATGACTCTGAAGTTATCAGGCTTCTTTCCAGAAATTAAATGTTTGAAGTCTTGAGCAACCTGCAAAATGGATAAACATTTAAGTATAACTTTCTACTTGATATGGCGCTACAAACTTGGACAAGAAACTTATTGGCACCCAGAATTTATGCAGCTAAGTTGAACGAATTATATAAATGCTCAGGTGTTAGTTTTGTTTCTTAACGTTCATCTGAATGGATAGAAAGATCATCAGAGTCTCATCATTATTTTACATATTCTATGTGATAAACTTGGGAATGAGCCTACCTGCAAGAACAATACTCAAAGAGAAGTGTGTGACTGGCATTCAATATATAAATCTAATTAAATAATATGAATCAGTCCAATACGATTATATGAAAATAGTTACCTCAAGCTCAACATCAATGTAATTTGCTCCCAATTCCATTGCCAAACGAAGTGCATCCTGTCGCTTGCCTTCATCACCTTCATATTGACCTCCTTTCCAAATTGGCCTATAAAAGCACATGCCAGCGGCAAATTCAACAAAAAAAGTCGTGAAATAGAGCCTCAAGTCACATGCAAATTTGTGGAAAAAAAAAATTTAATGTTACTATACAATTGCCAAATAACCATTTCGTCCAAAAGCTTAAGCTATTATATGGGCTTGATCAAACACAAACAAACATCTCATCCAAAAGCTTAATATACAACCAAATAACAAGGTAGGGTTTAAATTGAAAGCCTTCTGCTTCAATATCATATTAAATAACCATGTATTCCAAAATCTTAAGTTATTAAATCAGAGCCGAAAAATAGTATTAAATTTGTCCTTTACAATAATAGCTTCTATTGTTTAACTACATACTCCAAAGACATTCTAGATATGGAATCTCTTCATATTAATCAAACGCATACACATTAAATTGTAAACCAATTTACCGAATATGTTTGTCATAAAAGCTCTTTAACCGAGAATAAAAGAATAAATAAGAGACGACCAATTTTCCTTAATATATCCATACCATTGAAGGCTATAATTTACAAAAAAGAGAAAAGTTGAAAAAATATATATATATACCAGTCTAACACATATATAGTAAGGTTTCTTCATCCCTTGATTTAGCACTCTCTAGTCATACTATACTATTAAGAAGCCGGAAAGTTTCATAAAAAATAACGAAAAGTCTCAACTAGTGTCATATAATAGATGTGAAAATCAAAACAGAGACTTTGGTCATTACCTGTAAGTAACAAGAGTTGGCAGGGGAGACTGTTTAATAAGAATTTCAAGATCTTGGCTCGGATTGAAGTTTCTCAAACAGTCTAGTCGGATCTCAACAATGTCTGCACCAATTTCCTTGGCTTTGCGCATCTTAATCAGCATTTCATCAACTGTGGTTCCCATCAATGGAGTACATAGCAGAGTTGGACTGCTTCGTACCCCACTAGTACTCGTTTGAAGCCCGGTCTTACTGAACTGAATAGAAAGAAAAAGATACGCAAAAAATGAGATGATTAAAATATCAAATTCTAGCAAATAGACACACATCTATATGTATGTATATATATATATAAACTACATGGTCATGGACGTACTAAATTTCTTTGTACTAGCGAAGTGCATAAAATCTTTTGACAAAGTTCGAAAAACATCAGTGAAGATGAAAACTGAAGCTAGTTGAACACGAAACATAGAAAATAATAAAACTAAAATTGAGTAGTTAAGTAACAAAAGAAATGCTCGAAAACAAGTATATGTATACCAAGCCAAGAAAGTTATAAGAAAACTGAAAATATTAACGTGAAACAACTTAAGATTATCATCAGAAGACGAAAATGCATGTACCGGAAGGCTGCCCATTTTGGAGGAAAGGCTGTTGGCTACAGGGATGAGCCGAGTAGAATTTTGCAGGAGAATAAATGCAAGAGGTGTAATGATATTTATTACCTTGGTTTTGAGCAATATTTATAAATATAGTCATGTAATTCTACAACTTCTTAGACAATATTTTCTCGCCAAGGAAAGGTATTGAGCGTTGGGTGGCAATAGTAGTCCCTCTTCAGTTATCAACAAAATTATTCTTGATTATGTTAGAAACTTAGGTGGATACTGGGATCCGGGTTGACCGACTTTGGAGTTGTTAATTCTTTTAAGTACATAACCAAACCCCAAATGGCTCATTTAACCAGTCAATTACTCCACAAAATCTAGCTTCAAACATTCTTCTTAAATAAATCATTATTTTATTATGAGCCTTAACCCATCAATCACTATTACTAATATGTTGGTTTCTTCTTTCTAATTATCTTCTTGTTGTCGGTTGCAAGTGAAACGACAATTGGGTACTTGACTTTTTGCATAAGTAATTTGTTGCAATCGTGAAACAAGAGACTTTTTTTTTTTAGTTTGATTCATGGAGAATGCAAGTAATTGGCAATAAACCAGTAAAATGAATTAATAAAATAGAAAAATAATGATTAAATTGATCCAAAGACTAGAGAAACTTAAACTACAGGGCTGTAGCTTCTCCATAAAGGAGGCTAGAGAAAGACAGTTGGAAGATGGCAAAGTCAAAAGTCAAAATTGAATGAATTGCTTTGTGATTGACTAACTGCATGCATTTCTTGTTATGTACAGTACACTAGTAAACAATATATATACCTTTCCTTTACATAAGTAGTTCAAACTGTTGTTAAACAAGCCTATAAGCGATATAGTAAGATTAAGGGTATATTTATCATGAGCTAAAACTGAAGGATTATAATGATATTAGACAGTTAGGGGTATAACTGATATATTACAACTAAGGGGTGTAATTGATATTTTACACCTTTGGGGTGTAATTGTAAACACCAAAACTTAGGGACTAACAAGTAATTTATCAAGAGAGAGGGTGAGAGAGAGAAGAAGAAGAGGAAATTGTTTCTCTTCGGTGTATCTTGAAATGAAGGGGGGGAGGGGTTTTTATAGTTGCCTCCCTACCTGTACAAGGCTATAATAATTATATGGATCCCACTATAATTAAGTGGTTGACCTCACATTTATATTATTGTTTGTATAATTGACCTTAACATTTGCATCATCGCTTGCACAATACTTATAATAATTAAGGGGTGGGATCCACTATAATTAATTGACTGGTCC
>JANKKB010027500.1:0-10985 GCA_026225775.1 Bursera palmeri | reverse complement strand
GTCCTTAAAAAGAGCTCTCTTAAGTTAAATTTAATTTAAAAAAAAAAAAAAAAAAAAAGGAAGAGAGACCATGGTCAGTATATAATATGAAGTTCATATTGCCAAGACAAATTGCTTCAGTTACAAGGCAAAGATTGGATTCATGGCGCTTACGGGTTCTTACCATATGTTGAGGGGAACAGGTGGCTTACACTTAAATAAGATGACAAAGGTAAGATTTGGACAAATCAAGTAGAAAACCAATCAGTTGGTTTAATTAAGGTCCATGATTTTACTTACTTTCTTCCACAAAATAAAGCTCGGAAGAAATATGGAAAATTGATTGAAATTAAAATTAATGGGACAATGAGTATGTTACAAAGTGCTCCAAGCAAGCTTGAATTATTTGATCACTGTAATTGATATGGTACAAAGTATGTCTCACATCCGCGCTCTTATCGCAGGCTTCATTTCTTATTGATTAATCTTCAAACCAGAAAAATCAACCAAGTGACAGCAGCTCTGACAACAATATGAAACTAGCTATAAGCTGCTCATCTAGTTGCGCATATCTGCAAACAGGAAGACAACCATGGCTAACTTATTAACACCACTTCTCATACACACACATAAACAATACTGAGCACCACGCAAATTCAGAACAAAATTTAAAATGTCCATTGAGTAAGAACAACCTTGATAAAAGATTTACCGATATTTCTTGACCCTTGTTTAAATGAATTTGCAGGAAAAGTTCCATATAAAATTCTTTTATGCCATCGGAACAATCATTTTGTGTGATAGTTGATCTAGCTTTGGCTTTAAAACACTCATCATTTATTGTTCAATATTCAATTGAGAAAGTCTTAAGTGAGAAGATAATGTACGCGGTAATGAAAGATACAGATATCACATACTGAATCAAATCAGATCTATTGGTGGTTGTAAATCACACTGCAACTGCTTCTGGCCTTTTGCTGGTTTTGATTCCCCTTATAGCTGTAAAACAATAAATTTGAGATGAGAGATCGAAGTGAATCAATGTTTGTGCATAAAGTTTAATAATAAAGGTTCTGTCTGTCCATACCTTCAGCATAATCCTTAGCACCAAAAACAGCTGAACCAGCAACCAAAGCGTTAGCTCCAGCCTCAATAACCTGCCACCATAAAAAACAATTACACAATAATTGACTTAAGTCTCATCAAACTGGATAGTGCAACTTATAGAGGGCCAATTTTTTTTGCAAATAATAATTGTTTATGCAATAAGAATTATATTGCAGTTTAGTGAGCCAAATTTTTTTGCTTTTGACACCACCCCAGCTTTGTTACTCTTTCTCATATGATGTTGTAACCAAATACGAATATTGAGAATAATGATAATCCAAGGAAGTTGTCTTCACTCTTCGATATAACTAAACATGTTATGAAATCTTATATGCTGAAAGAGGCAGAGTCTAGGGAAATTCCAGTGCATCATCTGGAAGCCTTTAGGCAAAAATGGTGCAACAACAAACAATATTCAATAGGTTTCAGGTTTGTAAAACAGATCAAAATATATGAAGCCCATTTTGATTTTTGAAGAACCATTAGAATGAGCCTATATGTCAACAGCAAAGGAAGCTATGAACTTCATTATGTACTGAAACACTGATTCACAAATCACAATAGAGTGATATTCTTGACTAAACAAGGACAAGATAATCTTATCTTGGATACCTTATAGGCATTTTTCGGACCTACTCCACCGTCTACTTCGATCCATGGGTTTACTCCCTGCATAAGCAGCAAACAAGAGATCACTGGCTTTTAAATACATTGAAAGCAGATTATCAAAGGCCAACTAAAAAAATCAACTGAAAACAAACACAAACACAAACAAATATATATAGATGGGAAGATTATACCTTCTCTACACACATTCTTCTCAAGTCTGAGATTTTCTTTACTTGGCTCTCAATAAAGCTTTGCCCACCAAAGCCCGGGTTCACCGACATAATCAAGACAAGATCAACCACTATAAAAAATTTAGCGTATCATTAGACAAAATAAGCCCAAATAGTTGTATTCGATAAATCTCTGGAAAAATGTAAATTCTAGCTCATCCTTCCTTGCACTCTATTCGTTTATATCACTTCTTGTTAAAAATTCCTTCTGGAAATATTTTGGAATCAAATAAAGAGCAGGATAACCTTGGTTGATGATATCTTATGATCTTTAAAGCATCAATTAGTTTAGTAGCTCATATGACCCTATTTCAGCAAACCAATGCCATGGGAAATAATGGCAGTCAAGCTTAGCAAGAAACCGAAACACAGATGGGGGAAGATAGAGGGAGAGAGAGTCAAATTTTTTCCAACTTAGCATACTAGAAATATACTATGCTTTCTCTACCACCAAAAGGAAATATATATTCATGTCCCCTTAACCTACCCATTAAATAAGTTTGTGTGACTAGCTAATTACTTTTATTACATTATAGCCATGTAGCATTTTTATTTACTTGTTTCATAAAATTTAGATCCACTCAGAGCATTGCCAGACATGCATCCACACTTGATTTTAAATGGTAATGCGCTGCTCAAGGGAATAAGCATTGACAGGCAAAAAACTCTTCAACAGTCATTTTTAGGAAACTCAGAAAAGGCTTCAATCCTAAGGAGCTTAAATAACATGCGGGAAAATGAGACGGGACAGAAACTCACCATCAAGGACATAATCAATTGCACTCAGTGGGGTAGCAGGGTTTAGTACAACTCCAGCTTTGGCTCCCAAAGATTTAATCTGAATGATGAAAAGATAGTAGAGAAATCAAATTAGCAAAGAACTAGTAGCACCTAAATGGTGAAAGGAATCTCCAAATGACATAATAGAAATAAAATCATGTAAATAAAAGTGTCAACAGACAGTCGCATGAACAAAGTCAACAAGGTCTTTCCATTACTAACATCAAGCACAAAAGATTAAAACAGGATATTTAAAAAAAAAAACTCTTTGGATTAATCAAGGATGAATTTTGTGGCCATAAATAAAAAGTGTATCAAACATTATTTGATGATTTATTTTTTATAATTAGGAGGTAAGAGAACATCTCAGAAAGAATAATGACTTTGGTATATTCAAGAGGCTCCAACCAACAACCTTACTAAACAATATACATTCTTCCACAGACTTGACTTCAGTTTCTTAAGTTCCAAAGATAGGAACTGACTGCTGACCATTAAAAACAGAGTCCACATCTCATAGATGGAAGATTTATCCAATTACCATATATTTTTCTTTATTAGGTACTTTTCATTCATGCAATCTTTCCAAGAACATATCAGAAAAAAACCTATACCTATGTAGCAGAAACAGAAGACAAAATTCCGTAGCAACAAAAGGCTAAGATTGTTTGGTTCCAGGAAAAATGTAATAGCCAGGTCATAGGAAAATCTTACTTGGTTAACTGTGCGATGCAAATGAATAGTGGAAGACTGCTCACAGTGTACACTGACTATATCAGCTCCGGCCTTGATAAAATCAGGCACTCGTTGTTCAGGTTCAACAATCATCTGTAGTACTTTAAGCTCATGTTAGTAAGCACATTTTTTTTATATAAAAAAGAAAAAAGAAAAGAAAAAAAAATTCCCAAAGAATGAGAAATATATGTAAATATCAATACCAAATGCACATCCAAAGGAAGATCTGTCACAGGGCGCAAGGCATCAACCACAAGCGGTCCAATTGTAATGTTAGGGACAAAACGACCATCCATTACATCAACATGAATCCAGTCACAACCTGCCAATTCCACTGCTTTAACCTAAGATAAAAAGGAAGTCAAACTCTAGTACAGGTGAAAGTTGATAAATATGCAGTGCAAGTCAGAATTTTTTAATTTCCTTAGAAAGATATGAGAACATAAAAAATGTAACAAACTTATGCACTTCTAAGGATTAACAGTCATGTTGGAAGTTGAATCAGATATGCCATCCATTTGGCTATTAGGAACAATAATATTTAATCCATTTGGTTCTAAAGCCAAATCACACTAAAATTTTGAAATAGCAATCCGGTAGCATAGATATTTTTTTTCAAAAAAAAAAAAATTCTAACCTGCTCTCCCAACTTCGAGAAATTAGCAGAGAGAATAGATGGAGAAACAATGATATCAGTTTTTGAGAACTTATCCACCCGAGATGCCTTCACTAAAGTTTGAATTTTCCTCCTGGATTCATGTAACAAGATAAGACAGAAGCATGTCAGAAGTGGACTCAT
The DNA here is from genome assembly GCA_026225775.1 of Bursera palmeri. Classification (NCBI taxonomy): domain Eukaryota; kingdom Viridiplantae; phylum Streptophyta; class Magnoliopsida; order Sapindales; family Burseraceae; genus Bursera; species Bursera palmeri. The sequence goes on along the minus strand of JANKKB010027500.1, from coordinate 6,746 downwards.
GATATATGGAACAGATCGCCGCAAATATGGCAGCAATTAAGATACAAGCCTCTGCTGTTTAAGAAGGGTACATGTGCTAATGAAAAATGAATGATACTTGCAGGACAGGAAGGTTGTAGGTCTTCTTATGAGGTTGGCCTGCATTTTATAATCCTTTTTGAACTCTAACATGAAACAAAATTACTATTTTTATTTTCCTTTTCATTTAAAAAGAAAAAATTTTCTCAATGAAGCTGCAAAAATAACCATTTCATCAATGATCAGAGCATTAAGTCTTAGCCAAAACCCAATTCTTCAGCAACAAAATCAAGCTCGTCATAGTTCTAGGCTTGTTTCAATAAGAATTTTTGCCACCATGAAGGGAAAGAAACCATAGAACAAAAATAACCACAGAGATAAAAATCAAGTACAAAAATAAAATAAAACTCCTATAAATTGTTCATTTACGGAAACTTATTCAATTCATTGACTAGCACTTCCGAAGAATAATACCTATCCACACTCATCACAACTCACCTTCGTTTCTACCCAAAACATACAACATCACAAACTTGACAAAATTGAAAAATAAAGGCTCATGCAATAATATTTCGTTATTTCTCAACTGGGTTTCATCCAAGCACATAACTTTTCCATTCTAAAACCAAAAAAATAAAAAAACTAAACACACAAACCCAATTCAATTCACCCAAGAAAATAAAGTTCGAAAAAAGCAATACCTTGTAAAAGTGAGTGAAGTGGGTTGAAAAAGACTGGTCTTTTGGAGCCTGAGGCCGCCTCCAAAGCCATTGATCTGGGTTGTAGAAGAACACAGTGAAGCTGTTGACATCTTTCTCTACAAGGTCTTTCCCTCTCTTCTCTTCTCTCTCCAAAGACGGGGGCCTGGTAGCTAACGGTTGGTTGGTTATTGATAGAGTCTGTCCTTCTCTAACAAAATTTTCAGCGGCAAGTCTAAGAAACTACTTCATTAAAAAAAAAAATCCGAAAATATTGACAAATTTCATAAGCGTGACACGTGTGTGATTGGATTTTCAGATTGTTTGCTTATCTGCAATGGTTGGCTGCTCTTTGTAGCTGACTTGTACAAGACAGGGAGGGAGAGAGAGAGAGTACTTCACTTTTGCCGACGTGGGCATCCACTCGGCTTCATTTGTGCCCATAATTCTGTTGCAAAGCTAAGTAGTGTAATGCATATATGGCTAAGGTTTGTTTGGGTTAGATAAATACAATAAAGATATGTTTAGTTTGAGCTTTTAAATCGGAATAAAAATATATTGAAATCAGAATTAGAATAACTATTCACTTCTCCTATTTGGTTAAGTATAGAATCGGAATCTGATTTCTGTGGAAGTCATTTGGATTATAAAAGTTCGGAATCAGAATTAATATCAAAATTTTCAAATTACTCTATGTAAAAATATATATAATAAATATATATCATTGTTATCATAAAATATGAATTTTCATATTTCTTGCACTTTTTTTAATCTTTTATGAAAAATATTATAACATTTTCTTAATTTATTAATTTTTTTTTAAATATTATAACCTTTTATTAATATTTTTTAAATATTATAATTTTTTTTACATATTATAATTTTTTTAATTTATCAACCTTTTTTTAAAATATTATAATTTTTTCAATTTATTAACCCTTTTTAAAAATATTAGAATTTTTTATTTTTTATTTATTACCTTTTAAAAATTATTATAATTTTTTAATTTATTTATATTTTTAAAATATTATAATACTTTTAATTAATTTACCTTTTTAAAAAAATTATAACTTTTTTTAAAGTATAAAATAGTGGAAAATATTATAATATTTTTTAAATTTATTAACTTTTTTAAACATTATAACTTTTTAAATTTATTAACATTTTTCTAAATATTATAAACTTTTTAAATTTATTAACCTTTTTTTAAATATTATAATATTTTTAGTTTATTAATCTTTTTTTAAATATTATAACTTTTTAATTTATTTACTTTTTTAAAATATTATAATACTTTTTAATTAATTTTATTTTTTTTTAAAAATATTATAACTTTTTTTCTTCAAAAAATGAAAAACCTTACTTTTATTTAATTTCAGTCAGGAATCAAATTTGATTTCTAAGGGGATAGGGGGAATGACTCATTCCCTTTTCTGGGGTAATGAGATTCCCATTCTCAGACTTTTTTTTACCAATTAAATAACAAGAATGGAAATACCCAATTTTCATGTGTATTTTGTACCGAACTAGACGGCCCCTAAATATGTCTTTTTGTTATAAGTTGATGAATGTTTAAAACAAGTGTAATTTAGTTCATAAAAAGATTGTTGTTAGTTGAGTCACCTTCTAAACTATTTTTTAAAGCTTCTTCTTTTTAAATGCTACCAATAGCAATGCATATTCATAAGAACATTATTATCACAAACAATACAACCAAAACTAAAGGATATATTTGAAAAATAAATTGAATAATAAAAATTTAGATGTCATAATCCCAATTTAACTAACTGGCAACTCAAAAAAATCTTTGTTGATATCAGTCTTTAATCCTTGATAACTGATAGATTTTTTTCTATGTATCAAGTTTTGAGCATTAGAGATCGATTAAAAAAAAAAAAAAAAAAAAAAAAAAAAAATTTTNNNNAAAAATTAAACATTTAAAAAAAAAAAAAAAAACGTCTTCAATATAATCATGATATCTAAAATTTGAAATCTGGCTTTTCTTTCATCAAATTTCACTAATTTGGGTCTTTTTTTTATTTCTAAAAAATAATATCAATATTCATATTATGATAGGATTTTGCTCAAAGGTGAATGAATTAGGATCCTTATTCACCAAATTTTGTCTCAGCTTTTGAGGATCCGATGACACATGAGAATTTTAATATCAATGAATTGCTAAAATATGTATTTATTCTCTCTTTCTCAATTTTATTTTTTCTGTTACTATCAATTATACCTTAATGAAAAGATCAAATGAAGAATAGATGAGGAGGGAATAGTTTGACAAAACTTTTGATATATAATAAACAACTTCTAACTCCACCTTAAGGTCCTTAACATACATTGGTATATTCTACAAAGGAATTAGTAATGTTACTAGGCTAAGACATTATCAGAACAAAGAATAACTATTATATAGTAATCCTTAAATCAATATTTATCAAAACCAATAACTACACATATTGTTGACATTTCATCGTGTGGAACACTTTCTGACCCCCCATCTCCAAATGGAAAAGACTTCAAAACTTCATGAAGACTTTCAAAGTGAAACGTGTACCGAATTAATGATTCTCTACTCCCAAAATCGTAATCAATTGCAAAAACTACTATCTACCATAAATCACATGTCCGACTAAATTCTAAAATTCACTCTTGATGAGTTATAAGCGCTAGAGAAGGTCTAATTTTATCGCAAAACGGGGTGGAGGTTTACCCTCACCTTATATATGCAACATAACTACCATTTTTAATCGATGTGAGATTATCTAACATCTCCTCCTCACCTTATAATATGCAACCTAACTACTTTTCTCAATTGATATGGGACTATATAATAGCCTCCCCCATGCTCAAGGTGTTCAACCGATGGGAGACTATCTAACATCCTCTCTCACGTACAGTGTGCTCACCCGTGAGCCTAGGTAAACAAAGTCCGACTTGCCTTTGGTAAAGCTAAGCTCTGATACCATATAAAAGAAGCCTAACTCCACCGTAAAAGTTAAGTTTTGAGTAAAAATTTACCATCACCTTATCTATGCGACCTAATCTCTTTTTCCAAGGGTATCTAACAATAGACAAGGGCAAGCAAGAAAGTAATGTACGCTTACAAATATGATTATTGATTACTTGAGGAAAGTTGGGATGGTAGCTTCCAAACTGAGTGCCTAGTCAACTTGTATCAAAAGAATTCGTTGAATCATATCTCCACGTGATGAATGATACGAACTCCACAGACAGTAAAGGTGGCCGGCTTCCGAACCAAGTGCCCATTCAAGATTATTTCATCTTATAAAGAAAATACAGATCGAATTGCCAACTTTATATATGTTTCACAATTTTGTTAATCGGTTAATTGCACACTTTTCTAAAACTAGTTATTAGTTTTCCAAGTCTTTGTAACTTTGGTATTAATTATTTCCATTTTGCTTTTGAATATTAGTTTACTTAATTAATCTATGCTGAAGAATCGGAAATAATTGAATATATCTGTGAATGAAGTTCGGTTAGCTTTTGTACTAGTGAAAAACTTCGGCTGTCAAGGTTGAAGATAACCTCTTTCGTCCAGCATGATTTTTTCTACAGTAATGGCCTAATTAATAACTATAAAACAGATAAACAGATGATGTTCTTATCATTTGTATGTTGGTTGCTTTTCCTTGGGATCACTATTACCGACTAGTGGCAACAAAATTAAGGCGTTCACTTCTTCAGGTTAAACTTTGTCTCTTCTAAATCTTCCTTTCTTAATTGCTATCATTTTCCTTTACATAACAGTACTTGATAGTTTTCACTTTTTCAGGATTACGTGAATATATAATGGCAGAGCCAAGCCTGCCAACATTTGAAGCTACGGGAACAAGCAGCTTCCTTAAAACTTGTTTTAATCTCATGAATGCCTTAATAGGTTCGTGATATTCTCCCCATTTACTCTAAATTAATTAAAGCTTAAATTTATATATTTATATATCAAAACATGATTAATTGTTCTTCTCTTCAGGCATCGGCTTAATAGCCACTCCACATGCACTTGCACAAGCAGGATGGTTGAGTCTTTGCCTTCTTATCGTTATAGCAATAGTCACATGCTACACAGGACTTCTATTAAAACGATTGATGGACTCCGACAAATCAATTAGAAGCTACGATGACATTGTGTCACACACATTAGGCAACAAAGTAAAGATAGTTACATCTGCTTTCATTCATCTCCAACTCTTCTTAGTTCCAACTGGGTACTTAATAGTGGAAGGAGATAACTTACACAAGTTATTCCCAAGTGTTGACTTGAAAGTAGGAAAGTACCATATTGGAGGAAAGAAATTTTTCACTGTGGCCTCAGGGATAGCAATTTTACCTACCATGTGGTTAAAGGACTTGAGTTTGCTTTCTTACATTTCAGCTGTAGGAGTTTTTTCATCCCTTATTATTGTTTGTTCTATTATGTGGGTTGGAGCTGTGGATGGATATGGATTTCCTAACAGAGGACAACTCTTGAATTTGACCGGAATCCCTCCCGCTATCAGCTTGTACACCTTTTCCTACGGTGCTCATCCACTGTTCCCAACCATATACACTTCTATGAAAGATAAACATCAGTTCTCTAAGGTAATTCATCTAATGTGCATGATGGTAAAACTGTAATTGTTATAATCAAGCAAATCCTCATTTTTACATTTTTATTATTAACTTCGAACTAACTTAGTTCTTGATCGTAGGTTTTGTTCATCAGTTTCGCCCTTAGTACTCTAACCTTTATGGCCATAGCTGTTCTTGGATACTTGATGTTCGGTCAAAATGTTGCAGACCAAGTGACACTAAATCTACCCACAAACAGAGTAAGTTCAAAAATTGCTATTTACACCACTTTGGTGGGTCCCATAGTTAAATTCGCCTTGGTTATTACACCCGTTGCTACAGCCATTGAAAGCCGCTTGTCTAGTTCCTACAAAAGCTGGCCCATTTGCATGCTTATAAGGACTTTGTTACTGGCTAGTGCAGTAATTGTGGCTCTAGTTTTCCCATATTTTGGGACGCTGATAGGACTCGTTGGAGCCATTTTCGATGCAACATTTTCTGTTCTGCTTCCATGCATATGCTACCTGAAGATGTTTAGAGCAAGTGAAAAGTGGTGCTTTGAAGGTGTTATCATTATGGGAATCATGGTATTCGCTATTTCAATTGTAGTGTTGGGAACTTATTCATCTACGGGAGAGATAGCCAAACATGTTAAATAGACTGCTAAAACCCAGCCATAAATTTGATCATTATATCCTTATTTTGTTATAAATCTTCTCTACTCTATATTTTTACCCTTCAGCCTAATTTTTGAAGCATATGTATAAAGATTTATAGAGACAAAGTATATAACAAAATTATTATGTATTTGCCATTATTTTCAGTTTGCAGAAATTGGATTGATGACCATTTCTTACACTTGACTTCCACAAGCATGCATGATGTTTAAGTCTTGGTCTTCGTGCTGCCATGGCAACGATTTATAATTTCTTGCTACACAGGACTATTATAATTAGAAATGGAATCCAATGTATATATCAACAAGAACCTACTCTCACATCTATCATACTCATCATTTCACAACACGAGAAAATTAGAACTAGAAACAGATTATAATGATTAGACATAAGTTGATCAAGATAATTCTCCTTTATAAAGAAATGATTACATTAATCACGTCCTGCTTGTGCAAGTGCGTGTGGAGTACCGGTCATTGATCCAATTCCTGGAGGGTGTAAGAATGTATTGAAATATCATATATAAAATTATGATATTTCTATATCGATTTCAAGCTATACTAAGTTGGCTAACTGATATGAAAAAAATATGGAGAAGATTTATATCCAGACCGTAACTAGGCACTCAATACGCACCATCGCAATCATGCACATATGGCAGAGAGTATTTCGACGAATGCTTAAACAAGACCTATAACAACCACATTGTCACAGAAATCAAATTTGGGAGTCAAATGAGAGGACGATGTTCAACCTAATAAAAATTTAAATA
>JANKKB010027499.1:0-10981 GCA_026225775.1 Bursera palmeri | reverse complement strand
GATACGATACTTGGACTCACCGAGGACTATAATTAAGACAACCTACACTTGGGTATTACACTTTCTAAAATGTAGCAATTTTGACTTTCTAAATTAGAATTTTTTTAATTAGAGTTATTTTCTTAATTGATAGTTTTCCATAGTTATTATTAGTATTGTCAATTGAATAAGAATTAGATTCTTATTTATTAAATTTGAATATATTTCCTAGTATAAATTAGTTTATGGGCCATTATTAGTTATTTGATTAATTATGGTTGATTATTGAATAAAGAGTTTTTTCCCCCCCCAAATTTTTGTTAATTTTTCCCTAGTTTCTTCTATTAATTTCTCCTAATTACTTTTTGATAATTTGTCACCATCAATTCTCCATTAGAAAACCAACTTGATAACTTTATGTTGATAACTTTATGTCTTGCTCAACATCTTTAACACTTAAGGTAGGCGAAACAAAAAATAAAAAATAAAATTCAATTGTTTCTTAGAAGAGTCACCAAGGAGCTATTTTTCAGGTATTTCCTGTTATTTATATAAAGGGTGGGGTAATATGAACCCTCAAAAATATTAACCACACCCCTTTCCTAAGTACGCTGACTATATAAAACTTGAATAATTCAATTTTTATCCATCAATATACATAATTTGGAGATTAAATTCATATAACAATACAAATTCAATATTCTAATTTATATTTAACATGAAATTACTAAAAGATAAAAGAATTATTTATAATTTTTTTCATAAATCCTTTCATCAAATTTTAATGAAATTTCTATACTTCAAATATTGATTTATTAATTAAGAATTGATCATAAAAGTTTTTTTTTAAACAACTATTCATATGTTTTAGGTATAATATTAATTATTTTGAAATTTTAAGAATGAATGTACTTAAAAAGAGTGGGTTTATAAAGCATTAATGGGGTTCATATAATCCTACTTTTACATAAATTTATATATTAAATTCGGTTAATTTATTATTAAGAATTATTTGTTAAATGTTCAAAAATATCTTTATTGGAGGGTGTTTAAAAGGGTGGTAAAGATGAAGTATTTCTATCAAAAAGTAAGGGGAAATTAGAAAAAATAGCTAAGTGGAGGGGACTAAAATGAAAATAGCATGTTGACCCAAATAGCCCTTTCTTCTCTCAACTCTCTCTCTAACTCAAACTCTCTTTCTTCTCTCAACTCCGGAATTGAGCAAAAATCTATCAGGTACGATTTTATGATGATTTTTTGAATGGGAGAATAAATCGATTTGGATTTGTAATGATTTGTTGAATATGGGTTGTGGATTTGTAATCAGAATTGAATAGGAGTTAGTCAGAAAAATGACGTAAATCCATAATTTCCATTCAACAAATCATCACAAATCCACATTGATTTGTGCTTCTATTGAACCAATTATCACAAAATCGTACAAGATAGATTTGTATTTCATTCCCCACTTGAAGAGTGAAGAGAGATGAGAGGTTGTTCTGTTTGAAGAGAGTGGTTCCATTTAAAGAGAGAAGAGAGGTGATTCCGATTGCTGTTTGAAGAGTTGAGAGAAGGAAGAGAGTTTGAGTTACAGAGAGAGAGTTGAACGAAGGTTGGCTAAGTAGATGAGAGAATTAGGCAAGTTGACTATTGTCACACCCCGAAATCCCTTATACAGGAACCCCAGGGGTGACTGTACCAATAAATAAAATAAAATCAAAACATTTACATTTGAAAAACGGGTTACGGAATTTTTCTTTTTAAAACAGACAAGTAAACACTGACTCATGACTCACCATGTCTACCCGGACATACCCAATACCATTCGAGATCCTCTATATGAGCTCCGGATTACCAACGTCTGACTCCTGACCTCGAGTACCTATGGAGGAAGGGGTTAGCAACGCAGCCCAGTAGGAATTTCTACACTATACAGTTCTATAACATCTTAACATCTAAGTATGCATCATACAACACATATCATATACAACCACACCATTTCCTATAGTATCCATACCATCACAACTGTCGACATATACATCTCATTCTCTAGTCATATCCACGTATACCATACCCAATCTAGTGTTTTCCTTAGGCCCCGTATCAGCCGGCCACCTAAGGCCTAACACTAGTATCACAACAGGGATGTTTTCCTTGGGCTCCAGAGCGACTGGCCACCACAAGGCCTAACACCCTCATCCTATCTGCAGTGTTTTCTTTGGGCCCCAGATCAACTGGCCACCTCAAGGCCTAACACTGTCAACATATCATATCAACTGTGTTTCCCTTGGGCCCCGGAGCGACCGACCAGCACAAGGTCTAGCACTATCATCAATCACACTGGGATCCCACTCACATATGTCAAGGCAATCCCTCTCACACCGAACTACTGCGTATCCGCTAGTCAGTCCTAAATACCATCTGTAAAGCCCCTCGGATCTTTATGCATCATTAGATCGATCCAAGGTTCATCCGTACAATCCATACTCATATCATCCGGACCTGTTACTGTTCACTCATTACTACAAGCTTGTACGATCTCACCCACGTACAGCTTACTCATATCTCATCCACCTCATCATGCATGATCGCATACATAACATCCGTATATCATACCTCAAGTTCTGACTACTCTAATTACCTCGCCGTCTAACTCACCCATTTCGTAACTCACGATCACTAGAATATTACTCGCGTATCGTCCATTCCATATCATATCACTACCTACGTATCCTCACGTACCCTCCCATATAGTACTCATAACTCATAACTCACTCCGTATCCAATCTGATGATATAATACACGTTCCGTTTTTGTAAGTCCGTATACGCTTCCATAACGTCCCGATCTATCTAATCATCTAATATACATATTCGTCCATCACATACAGTCTCTATTCCCTAAGCCACAATAGTAAAGTAAATCTACAAGCAAATTAAAACATAATAGAAATGTACAGCTAGAAACCCCTACCTCGATATCCGAACCGTTGCTCTCGGACCTCATTCTCTCTCTATTCCTCATCCGTATCGTAAATCCATGCGTTCTGATGATTCTGGATGAGTTCTCAGAGTCTTAGGGTCCAACCATGCAAAACCAAAAACCGGGGGTTAAAAAATATTTTACATCCCGTTGACGTTACCGTAAATCCATAAATCACATATAAGTAACCAAGTGGGGGTGAGATTGCTAACCTGAAAACCCTTGAGGGTTTTGCTCAAAACACATGGCAGGGGGTAAACTGCCAATATCCAAACAGTGGGAGGTGTCAAACAGGGGTGCAAGTGACAAGGGAAGAAGCAGTGGGGGGCTGCCATAATTATCCAGTGACAGCCATGGGAGGCATCCATTTGCCGAAAAAATGGTACACGATTGTGAACGATGATAGGGCACCACCACCGGAATCATCTCGATGAGCTGAATCCAACGGCATCGGTGGCGGGGCGATACGATGGCCAGAGAGAGCAGATCGGTGACTAGAAAGCTGAACAATTTTCTGTCGATTCCTGACGATTTCGGCATCGGACCGACGATCTGGGACCAGCTCCGGACTCCTCACGTCGAGACGAGTCGATCCCAACCTGTGGTGGGGGCTGACGTCACCGGAGGAGGGAGTTGCATTTCTGATAACTGAATCTTCATGGCTCAATCTACGGTTACTCCGGCATCGGACAGGGAAATAGAGACCACCACGGTGTTCAAGCGGCCGAGACGAAGCCATGCCACCGACCACAAGCCCAAACTTCATCGGAATACGAACGGTCACCAAAGACAGTGACTTCCGACGACCAAGGGTGTTTTTGTAGATTTCTCCAAATGCTGGCCTCCTATGCAGTTTATATAGACTTGGCTTCCGAGGGTGTTTCATAATTTTTCAAACCTTCAACGGTGGTGAATCCCGATCCCAAAGTCTCAACATCTCATCGTCGACTCGTCCTCATCCATTTTTCATTGACGTGACTGTCAAAATGTCACAGTTGGACACTAAAGCAAAAAACCCACGAACCCATATAAAATTACATTTTAGTCCACTATTCTGAAAACTCCCGAAAGCCTATAAATACTCATGTACACGACGTCATCACGTCCATGTCATCCCGTATATGTCACAAATACGTCATATTACGATTTCTAACTTTGAAATCTTTCACTTACACCCCTAAATCACTGTTTCCGGAAATCCGAGTTACCACAACTATATTTTATTTTGACCCCTTCCAATTGGCTATGTTGGCAAATTTTTCAAAAGTTAGATGAGACCTTTATATGGACTAATTCAACTTTCATTATTTATAAGAATCCTTTTGAAATTACTAATTTACAAAAAATCCCTTAAAACTCTAATTATTTTAGTTAAAAACCCTTTGAGAGGGAGAACTAAAACTAGTATCATGCTTTTTCAAATCTGGTTAATGGTAAATTTTTTTTTTTAATAATATGGCCTATTTTCACAACCAACTCCCTAAAACTTAGAATTGACAAAATCTTATTGGTGGATAATTAATATGTCATGTAATTAACTTCCTTCACTTTTTTTTTTTTTTATTTCTCTACTAAAAGTTCTCCAACTAAAATTATAGGGAGTTAATTGTAAACATAACATTATTCTTACTATCGACCCAAAAATCACTAATTATTCTTAATTTCTAGTTAATCGTTAATTAGAATTTAATTAGTTTAACACTAATGTTGAGTTGTAAATTAGGAAGATAGATTATTATTATTAAGTTGTGTAGATTAGGAAAAAAGAGATTAGGAAAGTAGTTATTGTGTTTTATTGTATTTCCTATTTAGACTAGATTGTATTAATATATAAAGATGTACAAACTATGAGAAATATACGGAATTATACATCTAAAAAAAATTAGATTATTATTATTAAGTTGTGTAGATTATGAAAAAAGATAATAGGAAAGTAGTTATTGTATTTCCTATTTAGACTAAATTGTATTAGTAGATAAGGATGTACAAAATATGAGAAATATATGGAAATTATTTATCTAATTTCACATGGTATCAGAGCCAAGAATTTTCGTCATCGTTTTTCGACAAAGTTCAGACTACCCTTCTCTAGTGTCAGATCCCACTGCGACACCACCAATCTATTAATCTCTGTCTCTCCAGCAAAACCTCTAATCGCCTGTCAAGGTATTGTTCACCATCAATTACTGTTCACAATCATTATTTTTATTGCCAGTAACTATTCACCATCAGATATTGTTTACAATCATATACTGTTCACCATAAGACAATATTCAGAGTTACTGTTCACCACCCGTACTGTTCACAATTAGATGTTGTTCATGGTCACTGTTCACTACTGATTACTGTCCACATAACTGTTCCTACCAGTTACCATTTGGATACTGTTCACACGGGAATGCTATTCATTATTCAAAAATCCTATCTTTTTCTGGTGATCTTCGCCTTTTTTCTGACTATGTTCAAACTGCTCTTTTCCAGTGTCATATTTTCACTGCGACACCACCAGTCTGATCCTCTCTCTCTCACTGGCGAAACCTACACTCGCCTGTCTCCTATCTCTATCACTCTTTTTCCATCAATAATTTTTGGTGAAGTTTAGACCGCCCCTTCTGATGTTATATTCTCATCATGACACCATCGATCTGTTCGTCTCTTTCTCACCAACAAAACCCAAGAAGCTTGGCCCGATTCTTCATCACACACGCCTGCACACGCCGTTCGTTTTTCGATAAATCTCGTCGTTGATCTCCTTCTCCAACTCGTGTCTCATTTCACCACCTACACTAGTATGCTTAGATAGGACCGGTGACCAAAACCTTTTGATTTTCATCACTATCTAATATCCTTCAGAAAATGGTTTCTAATTTATCTACTAACTAAATTTCTCAGGTATTAACTTTATTTGTCGCAAGCTTGGTGCATATGATTTATATACTCCAGCTTGAGGGGAGTGTTGAGTTGTAAATTAGGAAGATAGATTATTATTATTAAGTTCTGTAGATCAGGAAAAAAGAGATTAGGAAATTAGTTATTATGTTTTATTGTATTTCCTATTTAGACTAGGTTATATTAGTATAAAAGGATGTACAAACTATAAAAAATATACGAAAATTATTCATCTAATTTCACAACTAACATCTTGTGAAACTTATTTCATAATTTATAAATAAAATTTCATAAAAGATTAAATTTAGTAATCTATTAAAGTTTATTATCAACACTACAATCATCATGTTAATGTATTGTTACTTTGATCATTTGATGTTCAATAATAAGGCTTTTATGATAGTTGTCTAGCTCGTATTGCTATTGAAAAATCCATAATACAATCAATGGATAAACACAATTTTTTAGATCAATATTATATTACTTTTAGATGCTAATCTAATGATTATTACGAATTTGCAATATTACATTACAATCCAATAAGTTTCTTAATCTCTAAGTTATGCCATATGATAATTAATCTTAATAATATGTTTATAAAGAAATTAATGTCCTAAGCAGAGATGGGGAATTTGCCAAAATGACCCATTTGGAGGGGGGTCTTTGAAAAATAACCCAGCTCCCATGGTTTTCTCATTCACATATAGAATCTCTTTTATATCCCCTGTTACCCTGCCATCCATTTTTTTAAATTAAATTTTAAAAAACAGTAAATTCTCACGACTCTCTCTCTCACTTAACAAAATCTCTATCTCTTCACGAAATCTCTCTCACATCACGAATGGAGCCACGAACTAGGCAACTTCTATTCAGAACCACGTCGGTGAACTTCCATTTTTCTTCACGTCTCGTCAGTCAACGTCTATAGTGAACTATGTTTTTTAAAAAAATTTGCACCTTTACTGGTTTTATTGTGCATGTGCATATGTTGCTTTGTTTGTGTTGTTTTGAAGTTAGAATGTTGTGCAGTGTGTTTTTGTGGTGAAAAGTACAGTTTTTCGTGCCTGAACTATGTTAGAATGCCGTCAATCGGACCGTCATTTAGTTGGAGAAGACACAACGAAATGACGGTTCGTTCAACATGGATCGCCATTTTTGTCGGTGAGAAAAATAACGGTTCACGTGTAACTTGGCTGACAAAAATGACCGTCCATGTTATACGCGAGCCGTCATTTTCCTCACCGCCAAAAATGGCTGTCCATATAAAATAATGGTCCAAATGTAGTAGGCATATAACGATGTAGTAAAAAATGGCAGTCCATTTGTTAGTATGTGTAAATTAACGGTCCAATATGTAGTAGGGACATTACAATTGGTCAATGTGACGGTGCATTTGTCAGAATGTGTTAAATAACGGTCCAAAATACAATAGGCACATAAATGGCAATGCAATTATAGTAATATGACGGTCCATTCATCGAAATGTGTTAAATGACGGTCCAGTAAGCCATAATTTAATATTTTTTCTTTTTTTTTTTACCTAACTATCAACTGTTTTTCTATTTTTAGTATGAATCCTTGAGGAGTAGTAACAACCGTAATGAAGACGAGCATCAGAGACCACTATAGCGGCCAATGTATGAACCTCTAGATACTAAAACCAATCAAACTGGTGAATGAGAGGTTGACCCCAACACAACAATGGTTTTTTCGGACCACGTGCTTTGGACATCTACTAGATATTAAAGAATTGGTGTTTCCAGCCCAACTGGTGCACCACATACTGCTTAGAGAGGTGGAAATCGAGGGTCTTGATAATCAAATATGGTTCTCAGTGTCCGATGAGTATTTCCTAAAGGCAAATGGATATTTAAATTTCTTATAAAGTGTTAGTAAGCTGATAATGTAGTTATTGTATTGTTTCAGGTAAGAGTATCTGGTTTAGCGCATTTGAGTTTGGTTTGATATTCAGATTACGATTTGGGAAAAGAAGCGGTATGAGGAAGAAGAAAGGGTCGAATAGGTTGCGATATACCTACTTTGGTAGGAAGAATATTAAGGTCCCTGAGTTTAACAAGATAATGCAAGAGCTTGATTATATAGCCATTCCTGATGAGGATGCTATAAAGTTAGCCCAGTTGTACATGTTGGAGCGGTTCTTGCTTTGCAAAAATAGGAAGAGAGCTATTTCCCATACATACCTTGACATGGTCCATGACTTAGATTCATTTAACAACTATCCATGGGGTACCGAGTCATACAACCTGATGATTGGTCAATTGGTGACCGTTCTAAACGGAAGAAGGGAAAGGTTTCTAGGTAGAGTTCAAAAGAAACCCATGCATGATGTTAAGAAGTATGACCTATATGGTTGTCCGTATGTGTTTCAGATACTTATTACTGTCTTTTTTTTTCTTTATTGTTGTTACTGTTAAATAATTTTTTCTTCTTTTCATATATACCTACTTTATGATGACATCAACAAATATGGACTTTCAAAGTAATCCCACTAACTTGTGGGCGATGTGGGGACAAGGTTAATGATAACATCCCCCGAATCCTTAGGTGGATTAACACACAGACATTAACGGATTCTTATTTTAAGAATAACATTTTCATTATGACAGAAGTAATGAACGAGATGGTGTATTAGACATTTTCAGTTAAAATCATGGTGGTATGATACTGACTTGATTTTCTACTTACTGATATGGCAAAGTATGGATGTGGAGCTGATTTCTTATCTGGTTGCCTCTACAGAGGAGATTAGGACTCCCTGGTATCGGATGCTTGTCGTTGTTATCGGTGCAAGCTGTTTCGTTGATACTCCTATACGGCTTGCTGAGGAGATACTAATGGTGCCTCAACCTAGTACAGTTGCCCAGCCTTCACCTAGTCTAATTCCACAGCCTCAATACAGTCCAGTTACCTACCACCCACCTAGTCCAATCCCCCAGACAACACATAGCCCAAAATCACGGGACCCATCCAGTCCAAGTCCCCAGTCTCCACCTAGTCTAATTTCCCAGTCTTCTCGCAGTTCAACTCCCCAGCACCCACCCAATCCAATTTCACAACAATGGCCTAGTACAATACTGTCAGCTGCCTAGCCCAGTCGTGAAGGATTCACATCTGAACCTATAATAATGTCATACAACTTAAGGTTGATTTAGTTATTGAAGTAAATTTTGTTATCAATTTGTATTTACTTGTAAATAATGATTTACTCAATGACCTGCGAATGCAAATCAGTTGGAGAGACTTATTTCTGAGTTGTCCAACATTACCATATCGATTGCAGACCTTCGCGGTCATTTTGACTGGAGATACGATACTTTGTTTGCTGATTTTACATGATGGTATAATATATTGGACAAGAAGGTCGATCATTTGGTAACCAATATCGCAGTTGTTCGGGCTTCTGTGAAAAAAATCGAGACACACATTGGTTAGGGTACCTCGACCTACATAGCTGGCACCAGTCCAGTGGGCGCTCATATGGCATGTCCTTTTCACTTTTCGATCTTTTAACATTATGATGCAAATATCAATCATGTAATTTAATTGGATTTTTTTTGTACTTACGGATAACTCTTACACAAGATGCATTGGAGACTAGGTGAAGCGATGAACCACAGAATACACCGGAGACTGTTTAAAGCGATGAACCAGCTTCAGCTACAGTTTCTACTATCAACCCTCAGCCTCCTCCTATGAAGAACAGTAGGTTTGGTCATACTTATCGACAAGGCAATTTATTGACATCGCCGTTTGCGGCTAACCAGCCTCCAAAAAAGAAATAGAAAAAGACGGTTGGTATACGTAAGATAACCCAAGCTTACTGTGAGTGGTTACAAAAGCCCGATTCCATTCCCACGATGCATCATTCTCTAAATCACCAATTTCTATTGCCAATAGGAAAATTGTTCGTTCGCATCCTTGCAGGATACCGTAAAGAGTTTACCTCTAAATTTTCCTTTCAAGAACGTACAATCAATAGCAATGACTGGTCTCATGGCTGACAGAAACCCAATCTTTGATATACTTAACATGATAAAAAGATATTTGAAATGATTATCTAAATTTGTCTCTATCTTTGAAAATGTCCTCGGGTTATTTATTTCTAACATATTACAATATCTAGGGAGTGTGTTATAAGACTCTGCAGGATCACCAAGTAGTTGGTTCACACCGATTCCTTGGCGCTTAAGGCCTTGTTGTATGAAATTTCAATGTGCATGTCTTTTTGAACATTAAACATGATATCTCTTGGCCGATATATTCTCAAACAATCCTTAAAATTATGTTTTATGGCGCCCCCAATATAATGGGTTGTTGCTTGCATGTGATCTGGAACCAGCTATATTCTCTCACACGTGTGCCACTTATCATATCTTCTAACTTGAAAGAATAGATGATCATTGCTGATTGTTATAGCTCTTATCCTCCACCTACAACTTGTGTCACAACATACCGCCTCAAAACGATGTTTCATAGACCTAGATATAATAAACTCAAAGTTCTTGTTCATTGCTATTGTGGTAAGTTTTGTACGAAGCTCTAATTTGGTGTCAAACATCTCTCCGAAAATTATATCCAAACCAACATTGCAAAAGAAGACGCATCTTCACCATAAGCATCGTCAATGACATGGGGCATATATTAAGAGCCAATATCAAAACATTCATCATACTTGATAGAATGATTTTATACTTGATTTTAATACATTTATACTTATTAATTGATGAGTTCTTTAGTCTTTCTAATGGAATTTATGTTAGTATTACAGAAAAGAAGAGAATTCCCAGAGAAAGTGTAATTTAAGTAAAAAACAGAGAAAAGCAGAACAATTAAGCAATCCTGAAGAAAGCAGCTCAGCGCTGCGACTCAAGCACGAAACCGCTGCGGCATCAATTCTATTGACCCACCGCTGTGGCGTAACATTTGCTAGTGTATGCCCTAGAAACCATTCATGTCGGTTTCAGGGTTATTTTATCTTGTAATTAAACCTTATAGTTATAATAAAAAAAAAGTGTTCTTTAATTCATATATGGAAGTGATTAGCACTTAAAAGTGTATGTTTATTAAGAATTTAAATCATTGTTTTTACACTTTAAGTGCTATTAATGTG
>JANKKB010027498.1:0-10980 GCA_026225775.1 Bursera palmeri | reverse complement strand
TGGCCAATTTTGGTCATAAAGAGCCAACAAAATTGCTTGGAGATTGTAAGTATTTCTTGCCATTTTCTTGCATAATTTTTACCTAATTGCATGATCCTAGGATTGGAATCCAACACTTCAATTTCAGATTCAACAACCTGCCAATACTCTTTAGACAGTAGAAAATTTTCCATGAGCAATCTCCAATGGTCGTAGTGACCATCGAAATGTGGATTGCCACTTGCACAAAAGTGGAATATGATGCCATGGTCAAATAAATATGCTGCTTACTTTAGGTTTATTTGAGAACTCTAACTTTTTGTTTTGCTTTCTGACCTCATGTGTTTCACTTGCTTTCTGACCTCATGTGTTTCACTCTTTTCTCACGTGTTTAGGCTCTGATACCACTATCACAAATAAAGAGAGAAGAAAGCCTAAAAGCAAAACAAAAGAAAACAGAGGAAAAAACTTCAGCACTGCTTTATTAGTCAAAACACATAGCCGTTATATAGGCTGATACACAAAAAGCATAAAGTTAGGAACTACCCAACGTGTAAAAACAAACTCCTATAGACTAGGTAAATACAACTACTTCTACAGAACCGAAAAACTAGTACAAAATGACCAGAATACTAATTACTAATTTATTTAACATTTTGACAAGAGCTTATTACCACTAGAGATGAATCCAATTCAAAAGCAAATCCCTATATTTGACAAGCG
The DNA here is from genome assembly GCA_026225775.1 of Bursera palmeri. Taxonomy (NCBI): domain Eukaryota; kingdom Viridiplantae; phylum Streptophyta; class Magnoliopsida; order Sapindales; family Burseraceae; genus Bursera; species Bursera palmeri. Next base: position 10,278 of record JANKKB010027498.1, on the reverse strand, counting down.
AAAAATTATTTATATTTTTCTCCAATAACCTAAAAATACAAAAAGAAAAAAAAATCTTGACCATTTAGACATCAAAAGATAAAATCTAAAAAATACTAATTAATTTGACATCAACATAAAACTTAAAAGGTATTTTAAATATGTATAAAAATAACCGATAAGACATTTGGGAATTTAAACATCGAAGTTGAGGGGGTGTATTCAATTAAAACTTTTAAAGACTTTTTATAAGTGAATAACTTTTATAGATTCATAGATTTCTAATGACTTTTATAGACTTTTCATAATTATGAAAGACTTTCATATACTTTCATTTTAATGACTTTCATAGATATTTATAGACTTTTATAGACATTGATAGACTTTTTAAATAAGAGATTGATAAACTTTCATGAAAATCTCAAACAATATAACATACATTTAATAAATAAATAGATAAATCTATAAATCATTCCCATTATATAAATAGATAATTGAAATACCAATTTTTTTTTTAACATTTCAATAATCATTAACGTCTTTGGTAACAACAAATCTCTACTATTCATTATTATTAATATATCCAACATCATTCCACATATCAGCAGCTATAGAAGCCCTCCATTCATTAGCATTCTCTCTTTGCTATTCTTGAGTCTCAAAAATTGAATCAAAATCATCTTCTTGAGTATCTAGTACCGATATAGGTGACAAAGTTGCATGATCATCTTCAATTGAAAATTCATTTGAATGATATTCCATATGAAGAAAGTTGTGCAGAATCCTTATGAAGAAAGTTGTGTAATTCTATACAACCTAATACTAACTTTGCTAGCATATTATATGGAAATAGAGGAGTTGTTTTGAAAACTGTGACTCGTGGCTTAAATATATGAAAGAGAAAAAAATTTCGAAAAAGAAGACAACCTAAAGGGAGAAAACTCTCTCAACTGTGACAGGCGTCTCATCAGATTTCGTTCCCGCTCATTTCTGTCGCCGCCTGCATGTCAACCTCTTTTTTTGCCCTTTGCCATGAGTTACATGCCAGCTGCTCATCCCATCCCCTGCCTGCCAGCTGCTCAACAGTCCACTTGGCTAATCCTTCCACCAATCCTGTAGCCTACTTCCCCAATTTTTATTTTTTTCTTTTTTCCTCAGTCGCCTCGCCACTTTCTCTTCCACCTTCATCATCACCCCCATACCATGCTGCCTACCTCCCACTTTTCCTGTCATGCTGCCCCGCCCACTATGTGCCTGTACTTTCTACCTTAGCACCTGAACCCCTGCTCCATACAGCCTGCCATGCCTGTATACACCAGTGCCCATGCCCATCTTGCCTGTTCACACCAACGCGCTTCCATGCCTCATTGCTTGTATGCCTCTGCGTGCATTTTGCTGCATGCGTTACCTCATCATCATCGCTGCATATGACTCCTAGCTACTTGCATCCGCCTCTATTTCATGATTGCAATTTCATTTCGCCTGACCCACCACGCACCAGATCGCATGACTGCCACATATCCTCTTCATCATTTCGACCCTCACGTGCTGTGTGTCAGCTTGCCTGCCAACATCGTCTACCCCTACAAGCACATATGCCTGCATTGCCGGCTCATCGACTATTATTTAAAAGAACATGAAATACTACAAGCACATATGCCTATACTATTTGCTATGGCCGGCGAGAGGGAATCATGATTTTTTTCTCTATAAATTTGAAAGTCTTTCAAAGTCATATCAAAGTAGTAAGAGAAAAATTATGAAGTCTATTATTTATACCTCCTACTAAAAAGTCTATAAAAGTCTCATATAAAAAGCCTATAAAAGTCATTAACTTTTTAAATACTCCATGACTTTCATAGACTTTTAAAAAGTATTGATTGAATACCCAAGAATTTTACAAACTTTTAAAAGTCTAGATTGAATACCCTATGACTTTTATAGAGTATTTAAAAGCCTTAATTAAATACACCCAAACTTTTAATTTTTATAAAAATCTTTGAAAGTCTATAAAAGTTTTAATTAAATACAGCCCGCTGAGTGTTTCCACTTCACTGTGTGATCCTCAGTGTTTATGACTTTGCAATGGTGGTTAAGAAGAAATATTGTATTTAAGAGAATGAACTTTTATTTGTTACTCAAATTGGCTTGTTTTTAAGTTTTTCACGTACTAATAAGCCTATGGTTGTTCTGGTTTGTAGTCATTGATCAAGCTTTCTTATTTAGCATCGTAATCAATAAATAAACAATAAAGAGGATAATAAATAAAAGTTTACAAACCTCTTTTCCATTTTGTTGTAAAGTGTAAAAGTTTTAATTTTATAAGACTTGCAAATTGAGGAGGCTGTTTGATTGGGTAAAAATATACCCAGGAATGGTAATGGTAACAGGTATTTCCATTTCTGATGTTTACTTTGAAAAAAAAAACTAAGGAATGAGAATTTTATTACCCCAGGAAAGAGAATCAGTCATTCCCCCTACCCCCATCAATCAATTTTAATTCTTGGTTGGAATCAAAATAAAAAAATATTTTTTTCTATTTTATACTTAAAAAAAAAGTTATAATTTTTTTAAAAAGGTAAATTAATTAAAAATATTATAATATTTTTAAAAATATAAAATAAATTAAAAAATTATAATTTTTAAAAAGGTAATAAATTAAAAAAGTTATAATATTTTTAAAAAATGCTAATAAATTAAAAAATTATAATATATAAAAAAATTTATAATATTTAAAAAAGATTAATAGAAGGTTATGATATTTTAAAAAAGTTAAGAAATTAAAAAAAAGTTATAATATTTTTTTATAAAAGGTAAAAAAAATAAATAAAGCACAAGAAATATGAAAATTCATATTTTATGATAATAATAATAATATATTATTATTATTATTATTTATTTTATATATTTTTACGAGAAAATAATTTGAAAATTTGATATTAATTCCGATTCCGGTCTTTTATAACCCAAACAACTTCCACAGGAATTAGATTCTGATTCTGTACTAAATCAAACAAGAAAAATGAATAGCCATTCTGATTTTAATTTCATCCGATTTCAATTCTGATTCTGGAGATCAACCAAAGGACCCTAAGAGTAAAAAAATGGTTTTTTCCTCTATTTGGGAGTTAGAACACAGCACATCCATCTAGAAATATATAATATTTGATAAAGAAGGGCGTTTAAGAAATTTTAAGTAATTTTCAAATTTTTTCGTCGACTATTATTTAAATTATTTATAGTTTAAATATGTAGGTGTTAAAAGATTTATAAAGAATAAAATATAAATAGTTAATTTCTACATAAATATTAAATTTTTAAGTAATTTTATTTTAAAGTAATTTTATAATAAAAAAAAGTATTAAAAATAGGATATGTTTAGTCGAATAGTAGCGGTAAATAGCATCACTCATGATTCAAATATAAGAATAGTTATGATATAAAGGGAAATATGCCAAAACGGCCATATTGGAGCGGGGTCTTTGAAAAATAATTCAGCTTCAATGTTTCTCTCATTCACCTAGCCTTCAAAGAGTAACTTTCCCCTTATACCCCCATTTTACCGTGACTTCACCCATTTTTTTAAAAGCAAATTATTTTTCAAACAGTGACCTCACCACACACTCTCTCTCATACTAAGTTCACGAACGCTCGTTGTCTCTCCTCTCTAAAAAATCTTTCTCTCTCACCTCAGCTCACGATCAGACGAAGGGAGTCACACATCAGACGAACTAGGCAACGTCCGATCAAAACGACGTCGGTGAACTCGCAATTATCTTTTGATACATTTCCGACATCACCATCACCACCTTTGGCTCTTTGCTCCACCCATGGCCCGACCCATGCATGCCTATCAGGTCCAAGCAAGCATCCCCAACACATCCAAATTGGGTACTTAGACTTTAACTCAACCAGCAATGTGATCCAATTAGTCCCAAATTAGTTGGATTGCGTCGCCTCCCAAAAGGTTGAGATCCGTGTTATTTTGTAACTCATTTTGTTGTATTTATCTCCATTTGTATGTTTAAGTGTATTGTGAAACCTTAGGGCTCTTTTGGGTGCTTTTTGCCTTAGCTGAAAAATTGTAAAATTCGTGTAAGTCAGTAGCTAAGCGCCGCAACGCTCACAAGCCGACGCCGCAGTGCTCAGCCTCTGACTTGCACACCACTGTGCTTTTGGTCTTCCAAAGCTACGGCGCCAGAGTCGATCGCCACGACGCTACATCGAAGCTACAGAAACCCTACAAGTCAGTAGCTGAGTGCCGCAGCGCCCAGTAGCGGGAATGAAATTTTTGCCTTGTCTTCTTTTGTCTTACATTTGTTAAATGAGGGGTATTTTAGACTTTTCACCTCTTTTGTAAGGCCCATTGATATATGAAGGCGTTTCTCTTTGTAAGAACATAACTTGATGAATATTTTGAAAGAAAGTGTTACACACTTGAGAGAAAACCTCTCAACTCCTTTGTCCAATCCTTGCCAAGATTCGTGGTGGTGTCTTGATCCAAGTTGGTGGCTTTGCCTTTATGCTTGTGATCTCCTTGGCTTATCTATCCTTGTAAGTTCCCTTTTATTTGTTCAAGTATTGTTGTTGAGGATTGAAGTTGTATTTTGAAAACTTTTGTGTTGATTAATTGTTGTTGGTTGAAGTGCATTTGAAGTGTTCTTGAAGTATGTTGCTAGGGAGATTGTTAGCCTTAGTTTGGTGTAACTTTTAAGCCATTTGGGTGGGTGAAATAGTAAACCCGAAATTGCCTTTTGAGGTGTTCATTTTCACTCCTTTTGGATGCCAAATGCATCTCAAAATGTAACATCTTTGCGTCTCGTCAATGAACATCTACAGTGAGTAATAAATTTTTTTTAAATTTGCCCTTTTACTGGTTTTGTTGTGCACATGTTGGTTGTTTACATCGTTTCAGTGTTAGAATGTTGTTTAGTGTCTTTTTTTGGTGAAAAAAGCTATTTTTTCGTGATGAACTGAGTCGGAATGCCGTTGGTGGGATCGTCATTTACAAATGTTGGTCCAACCTAATTGTGAACCGACACTTTCGTCACTGACATTTACAAATGTCGGTCCAATCTCAACGTGAACCGACACTTCGTCGCCGACGTTTACGAATGTCGGTCTAACTAGAATGTCTATGCAGATTAAATAAATAACGGTTCATTTACCTGTAGGTCCAAATGATGGTTCATTTACTAGTAGGTCTAAATGATGGTTCATTTATTAGTAGGCATGAATGGTGAATATGTCGGTCCATCGACAGTGTTAACAAATGACGATTCAATAGTCAGTAAGTGGTATTTAGATTATAATTTTTGTTTTATTTGTTTGCCTTAGTATCAACGATTTTTGGTAAGTCTCTAATGAACTATTTCTCTGACTTTGTGTGTTTTATTTCTTTGATGGTGCAATAGAGAGAGATGGAAGAAATATATATCATGGTGCATTATGGTGGTCATTGGGAGACCAATCCAAGTGGTAAACTTGATTATATTGGTGGTCGTGTAAAGGGAATCACAATAGCGAGAGATATTCTATATACTCAGTTAGTGGAACTTTTGTATGTGACACTAGGAATTGAACATGATAAATATGTTTTGAGATTGATAGCTGTATTTTCCTATAATACCTTCATATTTTCTCCACTAATGACCTTCGAAAATGATAGAGATATTAAGTTCTTTCTTCAATATTGTAGAGGTAGGGACAAACTTACTCCCTTGATGGTGGTTGTCGAGGAAAAAGAGAAGAGGAGTTGTCCTTCCATACGTTTCGATGGTAAAAAAATGTCTTGGGGTAAAAATGTAACAGACAAAAATCTACGTTCAGGTGGTGCAAGTAATCAACCGTCTTAAACAATGTCGTCAACCCCATCTTTTCTTGCAACACCATCATCTCCATATTTTATGTTTGGTGAAGCTACATTGAGAAGTGTGAGTGAGACAATAAGAGAAATACATTATGTTATACCAGAAAGTCATCTTGGTAAACAGATAGAGTGTCTCGACGAGAGGTTTGAATTACTAACATTAGACAATGATAACGATTGCGGGGATGACGAAATTCATTCATATGATGATGACATTGGTGTGAATGAGAATATTGGTCAAGATGATGATTACAATTGTTAGAATGTTAATGTCGATGCTGATGTTGGTAATTGTGGAGATGATGATGTTGTTGGGAATGAAAATAATATTGGTCGACATGATGACATGGACAATGATTTACTAGGGCATAATATTGGTGCAAAAGATGATATCAATGGTAATGATGTCAACACTGTTCCTTCGACCAGGAGCACGCCGGATGTATTCTTTGATATTAGCTCTCAATATATGCCCCCTGTCATTGATGATGCTTGTGGTGAAGATGCGTCTTCTTTTACGGATGTTGGTTTAGATATAGTAGTTGGAGAGATGTTTGACACCGAATTAGAGCTCCGAACAAAACTTGCCACAATAGCAACAAACAAGAGCTATGAGTTTATTGTAACTAGGTCCATGAAAGAGCGTTTCGAGGCGGAATGTCATGATAAATGTTGTAGGTAGAGGATAAGAGCTACAAAAGTCAGCAATGATCATCCATTCTTTCAAGTGAAAAGATATCACAAGTGGCACACGTATGAGAGGACACAGCTGGTTCTAAATCACAAGCAAGCAACAGCCCACTATATTGGGCATGCCATCAAACATAAATTTAAGGATTTTTTGAGAGTTTATTGGCTAAGAGATATTATTGTTGATATTGTCATATGTTGGAAATAAATAACTCCAGGACCATTTAAAAAACAGAGACAGATTCAGATAATCATTTCAGATATCTTTTTATCATGTTAAGTGCATCGAAGATTGGGTTTCTGTTAGCCATGAGATCAGTCATTACAGTTGATACTATGTTCTTGAAGGGAAAATTCAGGGGCACACTCTTTACAGCATCCTGCAAGGATGCGAATGAGCAAATTTCCCGCTGGCAATAAGGATTGGTGATTCAGAGAATGATGCATTATGGGAATGGTTTTTCCAATGGCTTCACGAGCAAATCGACCATGTCGAACATGTTGTATTTGTATCTGATCGTCATAAGAGCATTTTAAAAGAGGTATCAGGAGTTTTTCCTAATGCACTTCAAGATTTATGCACTCAACACATCAGTCAAAATCTGAAGGTGAAGTTCAAGTTTGATGAGAAACTCATACAAGAGTTTAAGCTTTGCTGTTTATGCGTATTGTGAATCTGAATTCGATTCACACTTCAGAAGAATTAAAGCGTTGTCTCCATCTGTAGCTGAGTATCTTCAAACCACAACTGGCTTCGACAAATGGGCACGTACAGATTTCCCTGGCAGACATTACAATATGATGACATCTAACATCGTAGAGTCATTGAATAGTAAACTAAGACACGCCTGCCTGTTACCAGTTTCACTACTTGTTGAGTTCTACAAGAGAACCCTACAAACATAGTTCGTAGAAAGACGAGAATTAGTGGTAACACGAACACACGTATTGTCAATATGGGCAGAGGAAGAGGTGGAGAAGAGAATACTACAATCCATAGCAATGCAAATATCAACTATTGATGTGAATCGTTATAAGGTATATGATAATGGTATTGGTGCAATTGTTGACATGAATGGACAAACTTGCACATGTAAAATATTTGATATCGATCAGCTACCATGTTCACATGCAATTACAGTGTGCCGATATCGACGGATGAACAATTTCTATCAATACTGTAGCCTGTTGCACAGTAAGATTTGTTTAACTTTTATCGGGGAATGGTTTTATCTTTCTCTCTCTTTTTTTTTTTTTTTTTGGGAGGCTGCTCTCTCTTGTTTGAAGGCTCGTTGGTTGTAAATGGCAATGTCAGTTGTTGTGCTCGGTGATAAACCTGACCAAATCTACTGGTCTTCTCCGGAGGAGGGTGAGGACTGACCGTCGAAAATGTTCCTGTGCCCTCTACCTCATAGCATGTGCCCTCTGCAACTTGTGATTCATCGCCTGTCCCAGTTTTTGGTGCATCCTATGTAAGATTTACCGGTAAGAACAAATAAATCCAATTAACTAAAATATTGATGGTTGCCTCATAATGAGGAAATATGAGCAACGGGATAAGGACTTACCATTTGAGCGCCTACAGGACTACTATGTCCTTGGGTGGTTTAGGTACCCTCAACAATGTGTGCCTCGGTCTTTTTCAAAGAAGCCATACAAGCCTTAATGTTTTTTCCTACACCTTCAAGATGAGTTACCATATGATCAATCCTCCCTGCCAATATATTGTATCACCAGGTTAATGTATCTAATCTCCGGTCAATATCATCTCGAAGGTGAGCGATCGAACTAGAAACGCTAGACAACTCAGATACAACTCTCTCCAACAGAGTCCCATCCGTAGGCCACTACAAAAATCAATTATTACAAGTAACCATTAAATTAAGTATACAATTTAATAACATATTTTATATCAAAAACAATATCACCCTTAGAGTTCCTTAACATTATTACCAGTATACTAGGGGATTCTTCACTAAGGGATTCTTCACTTGGGGATTCTTCACGTCTGGTTTTTTGGGCAGCTGAGGGAATTAGACTGGGCTAGGCATGGGGAATTAGACTGTGCTGGGCATGAGGAGTCGGACTGGGTACGTGATGGGGTATTAGACTGCATGGAGACGGTGAAATTGGACTGTGTGGGTGAAGGGGAATTGAACTAGCCGGAGAGTGTAAAATTGGACTGCTTGGAGAATGGGGACTTGGACTGATTGGGTGCTATGTTTCTGGCCTATGCGGTGGCTATGTTGTTCAACTAGGTGGGTGGATGGTTATTCGACTGTGTAGAGGCTGTGGAGTAAGGTGCCATCTCAAGCATCGTCGAGGTGGGTGAAGGCTGGGCAACTACACTAGGTTGAGATTCCTCTGGTATCTCCTCAGCAAGCTGTCTAAGATTATCAATGGAACAGCCTGCTCTGACAACAACAACAAGATTCTGATACCACGGTATCCTATTCTCCTCTGCAGAGACAATCAGATAAGAAATCGGCTCGACATCCACACTCTTCCATATCAATAGAAAAATGAAGTCAGTGGCATAACACGTTCATTTTAAATGAAAATGTCTAAGGTCAGATATGCTTCATTACCTCTGTCATTATGAAAAATTTCTTCTTCAAATAAGATTCCACTAATGTCCGTGTGTTAGTCCACCTAAGGCATCGGCGGATGTTTTCATACCCCACATCACCCACAAGTTCGTGGAATAGCTTCGAAAGCCCATATCTATGGATGTCATCATATATTAGATGTACATGAGAAGAAGAAAATAAGTTAAGATTAAAGGTAACAAATACAAACAACAAAAGAGAGACAATTAAGTACCTGAAACACGAACGTACAACCATATAGGTCATACTTCTCGGCATCATGCAACCGTTTCTTTTGAACTCTTTCTACAAACCTCTCCCTTCTTCCCCGTAGTATGGTCACCAATTTTTCAATCGTCATGTCGTACGACTCTACACCCCATGGATAGTTGTTAAATGCCTCTAAATCTTCTACCATGTCTAGGTACGTGTTGATCTCCTTCTAGCTCTGGCGATCAAGAACCGCTCCAACACGTACAACAACGCTAACTTCACAGCATCCTCATCAGGGATGGCAGTGTAATCAAGCTCTTGCATTATCTTGTCAAACTGCTGGACCTTAATGTTATTCTCACCAAAGTAGGTGTCTCGCAACCTATTTGACCGTCTCTTCTTTATCATGCCGCTTTTCCTCCCAAACCGTATTCCGGATATCAATCCAAACTTAAATGTGTTGAACCGGATACACTTACCTATTACAATACAATAATTACATTATCAACTTACTAACAATTCAAAAGAAATTAAATTATATCCGTATACAATAAGCAAAAACTCACCGGATACTAAGAACCATATTTCATTTTCAAGACCCTCGATATCGACTTCTCTTAGCAGTAAATGGTGCACAAGTTGGGCAGAAAACACCAACTCTTGGATATCTAGTAGATGTCTGAAGCACGTGGTTCGGAAAAGGCGTTGTTGTGATAGGGTCAACCTCTCATGCACCAATTTTATTGGTTTTAGCGTCGAGAGGTTGGTACATTGAATGCTATAACAGTCCCTGATGCATGTCTTCAATGCAGTTGTTACTACTCCATGACAATTCATACCTAAAAACATAAAAGAGTTGATGGTCAGGCAGAAAAAAAAAAAAAAAACAAAATAGTAGTCAGGCTTTTTGGATCGTTATTTAACCTATTCTGTTTATTG
>JANKKB010027497.1:0-39056 GCA_026225775.1 Bursera palmeri | reverse complement strand
GGTAAGAATTATAGGGCCGGTAAAATGAAGGCCTAATTTTCACATGACGATATTTCGGTGAACGAGTATTACCATTAGCGTTGCTGTAACAAATACAACACTCATAATTCATCTAAAATGAAGGTTAGTGTATTATATACACCTATTCAAGGATATTACAGTATGGTAAATGGTCCCTTAGGACGGTAATCTCCACCAGAGATCCAGAGTCGTGAGGAATCAATAACGTAGAGGGATGTTCCACGTGGAAGAATTTATTTCCTTGCACTTGCTCTCGTCTCACGCATTGCTTGTCTGGTTGAATCTTCTTTTCAAATCTCGAATGCCTGACATTATAAGATTTAATCAAACGGAAGGATAGTAAACTGATCTTCTTTGTTGCAAGAACCCATTTTGGTTATAGCCACCCTCATTGCTCTTCCTCCTGATTCAAACAATAATATCAGTGGGAGTCTTAGTCAGAATAGAGAATTTATTGGAAGAGATGGTATAGATGGTATAGGCAGTCAAATGACATCTACGCGCATAGGTATAGTTAAAAATCATAGTGAATAAGAAATTAAATATAAGTAAACGACAGCTCTCATAATGCCAACAAAGTTTTAAAAAGTACTTCGTAGTAGGAAATAGCTAATGCCAAAGGTAAAAATTGCAACTGGCCGCTTAGTACCACTCTAAGATCGGAAGATTAGATACACCATATAGAAAACTTAAATGGTTTACCTCTTCAGTGTCACCATCAGAAAAGTATGCATCATTAAATCTTGAGTGCATGCTTTTCTCTATATCTATTGTCTTTCCAGCTTTCATGTCTTCCTGAAGCAACAAGAATAAAGAAATAAATGTTTAAGCATGCCAATTTTCCCTAGGTACCCCTTACGAATATTAACATCAAAATGTGTGTGAAAAGCAATAAAAAAGGATCTCATACTAGTTCAGACTTCACTAACTCCATCCTCTCCTCCAAGTCCAAGACATGATGTTTCAGTGCCTTGAAAAACAGAGGGAAACATATTAGATGGTTAAATGAAGAGCGCATTTCAATTTGTGAAGAGAAATAAAACTAAAGAGAAAATTTTACAATGCTACCTCACGTCTCTGAAGTTCGATTGACCGAGCTAATGCCTGCCTTCTTGTCAACAAGTTCTTAGGCCTCATTTTGAGAGGACGTATGTAATTCTTCCCACGATAGACGATAATCGCATAGCCTTTGGTAGTTTTATCTAAAGATACTAGCACTCCACCACTTTCAGCCTCTAAAGATATTGCAATCTGCTTGACTTGTGCAAAACTTTTTCCTTTGACAATTATCTTTACCAACTCTCGGAACTTCCAATGTAAGTGCATGTTCTCTACTGTACCATCATAAACGCCCCGCCTCCCTAGAATAGAAAACCACATACATTTTTTACTCTTCCCCTATGAATCATTAAGTAAAATCAATGTCACAATTCTTACCTAGAAGCAGGTACGGTTTCATACTAAGACCCATTTTACGAAATAAAAACCTCTCCTCATTAGTTATGGTTTCCAAATCAGACGGGAGCTCTGACGGGTCCAGATTCTGCTGTACTTTTGCTAAAGCTATATCGGCTTTTTTCAATTTCCTTTTTGCCTAAGACCATCAAGAGTTAAAAATACTTCAAAATTCAAAAAAGTATAAGATCGTTACCTGGAGATCAAAATATTTCTAGTAGAACATAACCTAGTCAATATGTAACTTACAAGAACTAGTTTCTTCTCAAGATATTTGACTAATATAGAATGTCTAGTCAAAGCTGAATCTCTCAGCATTTCCTCCACATCTTCACTGCTTGGCTGGTTTCCCCACCGAGAGGTTGCTGCCATGGTCTCAGCAAGAGTGCCAGCTACCAATGGGCCATTAGAAGCTTTGGCCTTTGACTCAATCAATGCCCATGCAGCCTGTCGTGCTTGTTCTTCCTCATCTTGTCTGAGATCTGTTAGTTTCACCCTTTCTTTCAGTGTCTCCGTAAGAACAGGTGGCAGAAAATCATTACCCCTATAAAAAACAATGTAATCCTTGTTTCTAGAAAGTAGTGTCCCCCCTGTCAATTTCTGTGTGCATGATATATAGCAACTGTAGTAAGTTTAAGAAAGTATAGTTAAAAACATAGTACTCTAAATTTCAGGCAGTTGGACCAGAATATATTGTATTAATTGAGATAAAGGTACAAAAATGAATTTTAGAAAATGCAGCTATGCTATCTGACACTTGAAACTTCACTATTCTTATTGTTAAGCATAGTAAAAAAATCAAGAAATTTAATTTGAGTACTCTACATTCAAAAAGCAGTAATATCGTTATATCTCACCTTAAGTTCTTCTGCCATCCTCTCATTACGTGTATTCAAGACACCGCGTTTTATTGCTATCTTTGCAATGGCATTCTTTTCCCATAGCTTTATCATTGCCTTAGCAAGGCCTTGTAGTTCTCTGTTCCTTCCTAGGACAATTAAGTAAATACGAAGTCATTAAGAATGTGTTATTTGAATATTACTATCTTACATATAAGAATCTACATACCAAGGGCAAAATGTGGAGGCATCTGTCTTGCAATCCTACGGTACATTGTCACCTCATGATCTCTTAAACAATGCCTTATACCATAAGGAAGAAGTCTAAGTGGAGGTTTATATCCAGTAACCACAGACGGAAGCAAGTCTGCATCAACAGGCAATGGCTCACGGCCAGGCCAATCTTTAAAACGCGGACCCAGCTCATCTAACAAAAAATTGAGTTCACTTAAGTCAATAAGTTCTTCTTCAGATAGGTTCTGTAAATGTTTTGCAGAAGGCATAAATGATTCCTTGGTTGTAACCGATTTGTTCTCTCTCACATTATGCATAAAATCACTCTTTACATCCTCTAAGTGATGCATCTGATTTTGTTTCGTAAACAATTGTACACAAGGAAGTTTGTAGGTCATTCCCCTGAACAATACTACAGAGCTGCCTGATCTCCATATAACGAAACCATCTGTTCTTCTCTGATAAAACATAAAACAATTTCAAATAAAATCCAGTTTAATCACTTCCACAAAAATACCAAACAAAAAAAACAAAATCATTAGAATCCCTATAACCATAAAAAGTACCAACACTAACACTGACCTCTAATATCTCATGAGTCCTCTTCATGTTAAGCGAATGAGGCTCTTCAAACTTCAATTTCACAACCTCATCAATTTTCCACTTCTCATGAATAGTTTCCACCAATTCTTGCGTAATCCCTGCACTTCCTACTTTTATCCTCTCCAGCATTCTCAGAGAAACATTTCTAAGTCTTTGCAATTCATGCGCAGGGATCATTCTCTCCGCCAACGCGGTGTTGCTGCTCTTTCTCCTATCCACTTCACCATCCCCATCTCTTCCCCATGGTAACCCATCCTGTCCACTCTTCCTCAGTGGCTTCTCATTCATAGAAACGACACCGTTAGAGCCCCCAACAGAGATTTTCTGCTTGTCGCTCGATAACTTGATTGGGTTTGAATCAATTCTAATATCCCTCTTAAATGCCCTATCAGAATTAACTTCGTTATCCAATTTTTTGACTTGTTTAACAACAATGTTAAAATTATCCTCATTTTCAGCACTATTTTGTGAGAATTCAGGTTCAGAATCAAACTGGGTTTGTGCAGAGTTCGTTCCATGAGCCCAAGGAGCTGAAACAATGAGATTTGGCAAAGAAACACTCACCGGGTCACTCACTGGTGACTCCAAATCAGTTTCTGGCTCAGTTACTGGAACCCCGAAAGACTGCTGGTTTTTCAATTCTTCTTCGTCCCGCTCTTGTTCTTGCCATGGCAACTTCTCCCTTGGAGAATGGGTTTTGAAAGACCATTTGTTGCGAATTTGCTCAAAGAAGCTTGGTTTGAGCTTTTTCTTGGTCCTCCTTGTCTCAGCTTGAACTTGAATTGCATGACGAGAACAAAATGTGGTTTCTATTCTAATGGTTCTTAAACTGTTTGAAGAGTGGATATGGGATTGAGGAAGAAGAGGGTACAGGGAAGTGTAAGCAAATGGAGAATTTTTGGCTTGAAGCGCCATATCAGTACGGGATGAAATCAATACAAATCATTTTTTATAACGCTTGCCTTCTACGGTGACTCTCTTACAGTCTCGACCAGTGACCACTTAAATCTTGCCACTTCGATTTACCTTCCCTTCCCTGCCCCTCTTTTACTATTTCCCAGATTTAAATTTATCAGTATTATTTCATTTTGATAACAAACCTAAATGTAAATCGATCCCTTAAGCGTCCATCTATGCAATCTACCATATGAACTATAATGTTTTTTAGGCACGTGTGTTTTTTTCTTTCAACAATTCTTTGATATTTGTCACACGCACCTTCATTCTCTCTTTGGAACTGCCATCGCTAGGACGCAGATTCAAACATTTTTAGCTGCAATGCACGCTGAATTAGAACTTCTCATTGAGCATTGTTGAGCCCTTCATTCTCAGCAAACACATAAAAACCTCAGCAGTATCAGAGACTTGTTCTCGGATGCTCTCTTTAGACACTTCCCTAATCATGGCCCTTACCCAGGATCATTATGGGTTGGTTTTCCTTCCTTACGCAAGTTATAATTGAAAATAACAAATTTTAATTTTAATTACCATTAATTAAACACACGATAAATATAAATTACAAAAAAAATCACTTCGTGATCTGGTTTGCATCTTTCTCAATCAAACTAATATAGTTCATACGTGAAAAAATTTAATTAGATTAATTGGTAATCTTTTAGGATTTAAAATGGATTTCATCCACATCAGTCAATATAGTTCTCAAAAACAAAAATGAATTATGCAAATCTGCATTGCATTTACAGTAACGCAATGAAAAACGGCTTTCCAGATTAACCATAATTACTACAATCAACTAATTGGGGGACAACATTTAATGCTAATCCACCACCCTGAAGCTGAAAGTCAGCTGCTCATCGGCATCTGACCATCCAGGATTAATCATAGTGAAGAAAGTTGGCCCGCGTACAACCGGAGCGCCTTGAGACTAAACAAAGATCGTTTTTCAGGATCAGGAGGCATGGTGAAGAACTAAATTCAAGGTTCAGAGCAGCAAAATCGGTTCTTGTTTTCTGCACGCGATAGCATGTGACAATACGGACTCAAGTAAGTAAACGTTATTGGTTTTGCTACATGTATTACTGAATTAAAGAAAAGTAAAGTTAGGCAAAATTGAAGGCTGATTTGATTTGATACATACTATATCTGTACAAAACAGTAGCGCAGACCAAATAAAGGGGCATACGAAAAGCAACTGAAATTACTGATTAATGGGCGTAAATACCGTTTTTTTCTGCCTTGTGCTCGCAGCATGAGCAAGGTCAGAAGGCAGAAAGCATAATTAGGGGCTGATGTAGACTACAGTATAAGATAAGATAATAATTTACACGTACGCAATCTACTTTGCGTCAAGTCCCTGATAGCTTACGGAGTGTGTGTTGGATCTTGTGTAGGAGTTTTTTTTCGTTGACAGGAATATGACATAGATTAGCTAGCTTGGTATAAAGTCAAAATGCTACTTTTCGTGCGTCTCATAGTAGCCTGCTGTGCCGTCCCCAATTAATCAATAAGATTTGCCAAAGATCTTTATACATCATCAACTAGGAAACATTTGGCGACCATAACTTAACTAATAATTCAGCCTTTGACCCACATAGAAGTCAGAAGCCGTCCGGCCGTCCCTACTTTATATTTTACAATTCTTACTATAATTTAATGTCAAACACGACTCTCCCTTAAAGCAGTTTTCATGGTATATATCGACAATATAATCAGTGTGCCACAATTCTTACTTTAATTTAACGTCAAACACAACTTAACTTGAGCACGACTCTTCCTGAAAGCCGTTTCCATGGTATATATCGACAATATAATCAGTGTGCTTCGATTGGTTGAGTTACATGTTAAAAAAACTATCCTATTTTGTAGCTCACTTCTAACCTTTTATTCATTTCAAAGGGAAAATTAGCACTAAAATTTAATCGAAGAGCTTCTTCCATTGAATTTCCCAATTGTACATATATATCCATTTCTGACTTATTCTGTAAGACTGTTAAGTACAGCATAAATGTTTATTAAATTCATTTGGTTGTGTACCGCCGACCCTTTTACAATAAATTACATGTAATCTATTGTTTTCTACAATTGATGAGGAACTAATTGTTATTGAGAATTCCTTGTCCTGGTGACAATATCATTTGTGGATCAAACTGAGCTTTCCTTTGTAGAAAAGTATTCCATTTGGAGCCAAAATGGTTAATCCATTCATCCTTGCTTGCATGATGGCCAAGATATTGCTTAACCTTAATACCAGCACTGTCACAAAACTGTAATATCTCTTTATTTTTGTTGTCAAAGACCTGCCAGTTATCAAACCCTGCTGAATCCAAAAATCCTGCTGTGTAGAAAACATCTTCATCTGGTATAACTGCAGACATCCTATCATCCCATCTGCAATAACAAACACACATTATTTTGATTCAGAAAACAGGCCATAACCAGTGTAACATAAAAAATAAAAATAAAAAACTGATATTTAATTTGAAAAACTAACTTGTTTCGCAACATAGGGTAAATAAGGACAAGAGATGAGGTAAAGTTTCGTTTAAGAAGAATATCTCTAAAAACTCCACTGTTGAAGTCCGAGATTCCTGATTTTGGTATAAAGAGATTTAGCCATGGATGCGGAACCTCCCACAGTCCTTGCGCTCTAAGCACCAGCTCTTCACTTCGGACTCTATTCAGAAATTCTAGGTAGGTTACATCCTTCTCGAACACAAATCCGGGGATAAAACCATTCAAGCCTTTAAGCAATCGTTCAACTTGCTGTAAAGAAATTAATATAACTGTCAATGCTCATAGGCCAGAGTCTAAGATGATTTTTCTTTTTTCTTTTATAGTTGTACTACCATGTCCTTGCATTTTGATGAGCAGGTGAGAATCATAGCAGGAGAGTATGTTGGTCCCTGATATAATATATATATAAGTATATTCAGAGCTTACCTTATTTGCTCTAGTTTTCTGCAGAGTGCTGTGATCATCATAATATTTGGCTACTTCAATGATGTAAATAATGTCATATTGATTCATGTGGGATATAATTTTAGGGCGATCGGACGGTGAGTAAAAATCTAGAAAATTTTGGTCCATTAAGAGTTGACCTTCCAAATAATCCGGTCGAATTTGTTCACTTCTTCCGTTCATTGTGATCAAACTTTCTTGGTCTCTACTAAAAGCAGCGAAATCACTGTAAAGTATACGAAACCATTTAACCTGTAAAGCAAATCACCACAAGCACAAAATGATGCATAAAATATATATACAAAGAAATTGACTTTTAAAAAGATCAATATAGGTGTCAATTTTTATAGTTGTTTTTTCCTTAAAATGGAAGTGAAAACACTTTCAAACGCGGTTTTGATAGTAATTTTAATATTTATTATACGGATCTGTACTTACATACCCTTTTCTTTGCTGGCTCTAGGACTATTCTTGCTCGTGTTATAACTCCAAACTGACCTAAACCGCCAAGAACTCCATAAAACAACTCAGAATTTTGTTGTGAGTTGCAAGTCACTAACTCTCCTTTTCCTGCATAAGAAACCAATTAAGGCACGTTCAACGGAGGTTTTAGGTTTCTTATCAAACTTGTCCAACATATTCCACTTTTGTTATTACACATGAATTTTTAGTAGCGGAAGGATTTGATACGATACTAGGTGCCGCAATATACGGTTTTAATGATAGGGAGAGCAAATTCATGAGTTGAGTAATCTATAAAATTTTCTGTTTTAGCAAACGTGCAATTTATGTACTAATATATAATACGATCTGTGTCAATAAAGAATGTTAAGTTATCATAAGATGAGCATCAATACTTTCCTTTTGACGAGTATATAATAAACGTTTTATAAAAGGTAAACTAAAGAGAAGAAATATACTAGTTTTAGAAATAATGCACAGAAAATTATTTTGGTAATTTGTACATATTCTTGTAAACTGCTACAGAATTTTAAAATCAAATAATACTATATTCATATGAGCTAGCTAGGATCATCATTAAAAATGGTAATGAAATTATATGTTACAGAGAGATGAACGCGGTTCTAGCTTTTGATTAATATATTGTAAGTTGAAAATGTTGATACGCGCGCATGCATCTTGTTAAATGATGTTAAAAAGAAAAATTAAATAAATGAAGAACGTCATTGATTCATTTGTCAATTCTTGAATGCGACAATAATTGGCTTTTAATTATCTGGAGTCTATATCTATATAATAAAATATCCCATATAAAAATTGCACAGTTAATCGAAGGTTGAAAGAAAACAATCTAGTTTCCGATGATCAATATGTTAGAACATTGGATGTTTAACACCTAATCACCGATCATTCCATAGAGAATTAAAATTATTAAGTGAAAAGTATAGACCGAAGTTTTCATACCAGTAACAACATCTAACTCTTTGACATTGCTTATCTGAGGACCTCTGCGATGCGTTTGGCCACTGATTCCAGCATTGGATAGCGTCCCACCAACAGTCAAGTACAAATAATCAGTCCATGAAACCGGCGAAAGTCCCTGCTTTAGTGTAGCATTCAACACGTCAATCCAAAGCTCTTCACTCCCAACATCAGCGTAAAAATCACCTGAAGACTTGTTTCCAGATATCACAATTCCAGGTTCAGTACCTCCATTTTTATCATTCAAATACAACATGTCCACCACCACTCCATTGTCGGCCATGGCCTGTCCCCGGACAGAATGAGAACGCCCTTTAGCTGCAATAGTATACGGAGAAGCACTGTTGTAAGAGAAACTTATCAGGGTCATGATATCTTCCACGGATGATGGGCGCAGAACTGCCGCAGGATTCTTGTGAACAATAAGACCATAATCCAAAGAAGCTGCTTTGATGGCAGCAGGGTCTACATGAATCCTGTCGCCAAGCCCGGGCGGCAGTGAAATAGCAGCCAAGGTTGAGATTCCAAAGCTTATGCTGATGAACATGATTATGAAAACTTTTAGGGTTGGCATAATAATTAATATAGCCATCGCCGAGAGAGGGAAATAAATTTCGATCTTTATGAAGTTATGATGGAAGGGAGAGCACCCAGGGGTGTTTATATAGATAATAATCGGTTTATAGCTTCCTATGAACTTTAATATATGTCAACCATTGGATGATGAGGTAGTTATTTCTATAACTGATTTCTTCTCATCTGACGGCTTTATTTTATTCGTCGGCGCCATATACACTATCATACAATAATAACTTTTAATAATTTCTCTTATTAACATTATTATTGAGTAATTGAGTAATATATATTATTTATCTCAAAGGATACACGGTGTATATTTCATTAAATAAATATGGAAATGATATATTAAATGATACAATAATGCTACATCATTTAAATACATCGTTTCTAATTAGATTTACGATATGAATTTTTTAATAGGATCCTTACTTTTATTAACAATTTAGTTTTTGATATCTAATCCCAAATAATTTTAAATCCCTAAAAATATTGTGATTATCATTTTTTTTGGGAGGAGGATCCCAAAGAAATACTTTTAGATAATAATTTTAAATACAATTTCTATATTTAGAAGCAATACATAAAAATAATAAAGATTTGGAAACACTATAATTATTGAGAAGATAGCATCGATGATCGATCAAATTGTTTCATGGGATATATTTTCCAAAATTAGAGTTTGTTGGATTAAAATTAAAACAAATTTCATTGATTCATATTAAAAAAAAAAAGGGACAAAAATATTAAAATTTTCAGCTTGTTGATGAAAATATATGCTTCCAGATTAGTAACACTTTTCCTAAAAAAATATTTCAATTCACAAACAAAACTTGTATTAATTCATTTTATCACATATTTTTTTTAATATGCATTCAAAATTTAATTAAAATTTTCATTTGCGTGATGCGAATGCAATATGGAAGAAGCGGGAAGGAAAAGAGGGAGACGTGAACCAATTTTTTTTTTTTTTTCAGTTTTATTTTGCTAAATTGAAATATGGGGGTTATTTAGTCGCTAGGTGGGGTTCTAATAGCACCACTCATTGTAAAACAACTCTAAAACGCATGCATTTTCCTCCAAGTATTTACTATGAAAATATTAATTATAAACTTTAATATATTCAAATAAGAAACTACAATTAGGGTTTCTCATCATTTTCCTTAATTCATTCTTCCAAAAGCTAACCCGAGAAGCTCTAGAGGAAGGCAAGATCCCAAATCTTGAAAAGCTATGGAATTCAAGACTCGGGATTTGATTCAGTCAGATAATGGGGGCAGTATTCAACTGAAAATCCAATTACGTAACACCAAGAAATGAAAAGTACTTACTTATCACAATCATTCATGGATTTTCACCCTCCGTCGAGCGTTAATAGCCGTGGACACAACACAACCATATAATAAAGATATTGCCATCATTATCAAATACGTGAAAGAAATCAAGGGCAATCTTTATATTGACTTGACTTGGATAGGAAAATAAATTCATATAAAAAAATAACACAAATGAAAATTGGAAAATTTTATGGCAATTAATTACTGTGCCAGAAGAATAGAATAAAATTATTGCTGCTTATGTGAGATTGCATCTAATTTTTTTATTTTTTATTTTTCAAAGTTAAACGTAATTGGGTTTTGGATCGTCAATCTAAAAGATAAGCCCTTGCAGGGGAAGCCCAAGGCTCAAATTCTAACCCCAATTAACTTCACAAAAAAAAAAATAATAATAATAATAAAATTATATATATAATGTAAGACTCTTCAACGGTAGTCATTGCGTCAATTTATTAGGTTAGGTTACGCCTTTGATATTATTTTAAATTTTTTTTTCCTTATTTTCAACAAATTGAAACAGCATCTACAAATTTGGTCGGTGTTGCATTAAAAAATGTTGAAAAATATTGGCTACGTAATGGTGAAAGATTGCGTTTGCACCTACCGGGTGAAGGGATTACTACAAAATTTTATATATTTTATTTTAGATTAAAAAATTAATGGAAATCTTAATGACCTCTTAAAGCAAAAGATTAAGTCCAAATTCATTCCTTAATCCCCCAATCAATGGGAAGACTTCAATATTAAAATCAATAATTAAAAATACTTTCAAATTAAAGTAAATACCAATATATACGTGCTTATATATATAAAAATTAAACGGGTGTGTAAAATTAAATAAAAAAAATTAAATCGCAATAATCTGAGTAAATATGGGTAATACTATTATGGCTTAATATTTTAACTTAATTTTAAGTACTAAATATTTACCCTTCATCTATATTTGATTCAACGATAAAAAAAATTTTGAAAAATTATATATCACTCGTACCTAATTATTTCTATTGAACTCTTTTTCAACCTAAAAATCAAACAACCTGTAACTAGAATATTTATAATGAGTTCCTACTTCTTGTTGATTTTTTTTAAATAAATTTTGTTCGGTCAAGTCTTATCAAGATTAGATGGATTGAAATGTGTTATTGGTGTATTCTTGTGAAAACAAGAAATATTAAGACGTTTCAGTTTTTTTTTTATTTGGTGAAACACTTAACCATCTATATGTTATAGGCTTAAATATTCAAGTTAAATCCACATCTGCAAGCTTGAACTTTTAGAAAAATGACAAACTTAACATGATATTAGAGTCATAGTGACCCAACGGTTTAGGTTCGAATCCTTTTCGTGTTTAAAAAAATATTTTAAAAAAATGGTTATTGTTTAGACTACTTGAAAAACTCACTGAGGTATGTGAGACTCATTCCGGTCCATGCTTCAAGTATACGTGAGGCCCTTGCACGTGAGAGGGCATATTAGAGACTTAAATATTCAAATTAAGCCCACAAAGCTCGAACTTTTATAAAATGTGACAAACTTAACACTGTAAGTATGATTACGACATATGAGACTCTTGCACGTGAGAGGACGTATTAGAGACTTAAATATTCTAATTAAACTCACACCTACAAGCTTGAGCTTTTAGAAAAGTAGTAAACTTAATACTGTACATATGATTACGATCACGGATTACTTATTCTGATCTACGTGTCCTCTTACTTGCCTATGGCTTATACTTGACTGGATTAGCTTCAATCGGAACAGCGAGCAATTCCTCTACCCTTCTTCCTCCCCTTCTCTTTCTTCCACCCTTACATAAAAGAAATATGAATAAAAAACGCATACCTGTAAAATTTCTCTTCTTTTTTTTTTTTTGGTTTCCTTTTCCGAAGTCAATTTTTTACAAGACTTTATATATTTCTTGGTGGAGGAGATGATATGCAAAACATGTAACAAAGCTTATTGTAAGGTTAATAAAAAGTCAAAATAACGGGCGTGCAGCAGCCATTAATGTTTCCTGGTTGCCTGCAAGCCGCAATAAGAGCAGTAAACACTCTTTCTTATACATTCATTAAACGAATGTCTCTAGCCCATCTCCACCGGAGAACAAATGCAAACAATTTCTCTTTTTCATATTACTTTTAAGTATTACTACTTCTCGTTAAGAAAATTAAATAAAAAGGTTAACTAATTAATATGTATGAGCATCAACTTTATTCACTTTTAGACTCTCTCTACATTATTTGGATGCTTTTGCTTCGAGTAAGGAACAAAAGGGCAGTAATCATCAAATGTACAACTTTAGATAGGCAGGAGACGTGTAGATTAGCAAGTTAAAGAGCGTTTTGCCGGGAATCGCATCATGTGTTGTTGCTAAAAGGAGGCACTGGCGGGCGGATGTCAAATGATGGCGGGAACAAAATGATGAAATGTGTGCAGCCGCGCCCGTGCGGGGTGTGGGGTGTGGCTGGCATAATGTTCTAATCAAATTTCGTGGAACTTTAACCATCAATCGACCACATGATGAACGATGTCATCATGGCTATCTAGGCATCTATTCTCGCCTCCTTCGCCCGCCCGCAATATGAAATTCACTTTTTTGTCTCTAAAAGAGTAAGAAAGTAATTATAACCCTAGCTAGCCTATGATGAGCTCTTTTTAATATGATATATCCTCTTATTATGTTGATTTGTACCTCCCACAATAGACAGATGAAATTGATTAAGAGATAATATAATAATTATAAAAAAAATTAATTTGTTAGAATCAGCATGATGAGATTAACCAATAATTAAACTAACTTTTGAACTTTGATATATAGTATATTTTAAAATTTTTGGGTGGTTCGACCAATAAATCAATTTATTGAAGTGGTACGTCTCGACTCTTCATATGAGTTGGTCACCAAGCAAGAAAAAAATATGTCTATATTTATAAAGAGCTTGTAAAATTTTAAAATTTAAATAATATAAGTTAATACAAAAGACAATATTTTACAAATTTTTATAAAATGAATGGATTTCACATAAATTATAAATTATAAGCTATTAGATTAATGTATTTTTAATGTTTTGATATTGAAACCTAATATGCATAATTAATGTACCTCGAGAATGATCAATATCAGATTTAATCTCAACTGACAAAAACATATTGATTTAATGGTTCACAATTTTTTTTTTTAAATATTGTATCACTAAACCTAATGATATATATATATTATAAAACATATCTATTAGAATTTAATCATAATCGAATAAAAGCATGTGTTCCTTTTAGTTCAAAAATATTTTTAACTTTTGAGAATGACATATACAAAAATAAATAAATAAAATATTTTTTATTAAGAATTCTAGCCCTTTTTTTATATATACAATCAAGTTATACAACTTACACGTTACAAAGTCATTAGATGGTTACTTCTCCCTTCATTTATTATTTTTTTTATTTTTAGTCGTCCAATAAATTTGTATCACATCGGATTGTATGAGTTAAGTTGTAATGCTTGATTTGTTACTCATGATTTATTATTATAATTTTTAAAATTTAAAACGCAATTAGATTGTGTTTTATCATTTTAATACAAAAAATCTTGAGATGGTGAACCTAACATCTTCTAAACGTAATCAATTTTTAATTTGGTGAAATAATTATACTGGAATCTGTTCATATAAGCTCTTAAAGTTTGGTAGCAATGACAGAAGAACTGTTTGGAACTTGTATGATTATATTTATATGATATAAGCTAAACTACACGTACAACCATTGTAGCAAGCTAATAGCTACAGCTACAAGGTCCCCCCTCCAATAAAAATAAAAATAAAAGGAACAGTACGTTTTATTCTCTGTACTCCTAGAGCTTAATTAATTATTATTGAAAATTCTCTGTCCTGGTGATAGAATCATTTTTGGATCATATTGAGCTTTCCTCTCCGCAAAAGTGTCCCACCTTGTGCCAAAATGGTTCTTCCAGTCTTCCCTAGTAGAGTGATGCGGAAGATACTGCTTTATCTGAATACCAGCATCTGCACAATATTTTAATATCTCTTTGTTTTGTTCATGAAGTGCCTTCCAGTTATCAAACCCACTTGAGTGCAAAAATCCTACAGTGTAGAAAACATCTTCATCTGGTATAACTGCTGACATCCTGTCATCCCATCTGCAATTCATTAACACAAATACATCAGTAATTTATTTATTTATTTATTATTATTATTTAGCTTAATTTTACAGGAAAGTTTTCCTGAAGACTTACTTGCTTCGGTTCATAGGGTAAACAAGGATAGGCCCTGCGGTAATATTCCGTTTTAGAACAATTTCCTTGAAAACTCCGTCATTGAAATCAGAGATACGAGATTTCGGTAGAAAGAGATTTAGCCATGGATGAGGAACTTCCCACAAGCCTTGTGACTTAAGTTTCATCTCCCCACTTCGAACTCTATCCAAAAATTCAACATACGCGACATCTTTTTCGAAGATAAATCCTGGAAGAAAACTTAACCTTTCCAACAGTAGTTGCAGTTCCTGTTAATTAAATGAATATAATATTCAGGTTAATTTAAATGGAACCAGCTTTAAGTAAGTATGATAATGATTAAGTTAATTTGATGATGCTGTACCTCGTCCACCGTATCTTGTGTATGATCATCATAATATTTGGCGACTTCAAGACAGTAGATGATGCCATGTCTGATTACTTGGGAGATTATTCTTGAGTGATCAGAAAGAGGGAAAAAGGAAGATCTCCAGTTATCAGGAGAGCCCCGGTCCATCATAAGGGAACCTTCCAAGTAATTCAGTGCTTGGTTTTGTCTCCTTCCATTGATTGAGATTAAATATTCTTGGTCTCTGGTAAAACTGGAGAAATTACTGTAAAGCATCCGTACCCACTTAACCTACGATTTAAATTAATTACGAAACAAATTAAATTAATCAGATTTGAGTTGTTGGGAACAAAACAAGTAAATATATATGTAATGTGCTTTATATGTACCCTCTTTGGTGCTGATTCTAGGGCAATTCTAGCTCTGGTTATAATCCCGAATTGGCCTAATCCTCCCAGAACTGCATAAAACAGATCAGAGTTCTTGTGCGCAGAACAGGTCATGAACTCTCCTTTTCCTGAATGAGAAAAAACAAAACTCATAAGTTAACCCTAAGTAACTGCATGCATGCAAACTCTGTTTTAATATATTATTTGTTTACATAAGAAACTATTTAAAGTAATATTTATCCTTTCATTACATAAACCAAAGGCAAATTAAAAATCCCATCTGGGGAAATTGAAAGAATCAATGAACTGATATGCAAAAGGATTCCAACATAAAAATTCTTGGGAACAGCTCAGAGAATTTTCATTTGCGTCGTTGGTATGAAAATTCCAAAAAACATCTGGCTAGGATCACCATGTGATCTTTTGAACTAACTCCTTCAACGTGGGACCCGAACAGAAAATAATTTCTAACAATAATTAATACTTGATAGCGAGTGCATTTATATATAACAAACGCCACCTTGTATGTTCTCAAGGCAATTCCACAGAGGAAAAATGTGAAAAAGAGATCAAGATTCATACCTGTAACAATATCCATTTCGTAAACATTGCTGATCTGCGGACCATAGCGGAAGGTTTGGCCACTGATTCCAGCATTAGAGAGTGTCCCACCAACGGTTAGGTAGAGATAGTCGGTCCAGGAAAGCGGTGCAAGTCCATGTTCCAGGGTGGCATTTAAAACATCAATCCAGAGCTGCTCGCCACCAACATCAGCATAAAAACCTGACAAAGGGTTCCCAGAGACTGAAATTCCAGTCCCTTTTCGATGATTTTTCAAGGACAACATTTCCACTACAACCCCATTACGAGCCATGGCCTGTCCGCGGACAGAATGGCCATGCCCTTTGGCAGCTATAGTGAAAGGAACAGAATATTGGTTGGAGAATTTTATTAAAGCCACGATATCTTCTATTGAAGATGGATAGAGAACAGCTGCAGGATGCTCTTGTGCTATGTGACCGAAATCACTTGAGGCTGATTTGATAACTTCTGGATCTGCATGAAGCCTGCTGGCGACATCCAGTTCCAGGAGTTCATTATGTCCACGGAGTGATATACTCCATGGCTTGGGATTGCCTATGGTTGATATTAAACGGCTGATGATGAATATCACTACCATATATGTTGGGAGTGGAAAATTGTCAGCCATTTTCGTGGGTAAAAGTAAAGATATGGAATTTATATGGATGGCCAAGCAGAGTGAAGGAGAAGAAGAAATTGAAAGATTTGGCAAAAGAGGAGTTAAAGAAGAAGAAGGAGAGCGTGGTTTCTATGGTGGTGAGCAGGTGAAAGGCATGAGGACTGTATATATAGAGAGGGAAAACTAAACCATGAATTCCAGAATGGAATATTTTTAGAGTAGAAACGGCAATAAACGACGTCGTGGTTGGATGCTATTTCAAAGTTTAGTTTAGCGCAGGGAATGGGATTCACCTCATGACTTGCACGTGCAAATGAAATAAAAACAATTTATTTAATACGTGTTTAGTGTGATATATAATCATCATGAAGAATCATAGCCATCCACATATTTCTTCATTCTTGTGGGCCTATACTAAGACCAAACTGAGTGAATATGAACCATTGGACAGGTGCTGCAACTTAGAGATTAGTCAAGTTTGGTCAATTGGGATCCTACCCAATTTCCTTTTTCCACCGGTAATAAAAAAAAAAAATTGATTCGTTTCCTATTATTGGAAACAGTGGTGGTCAAAATTAGGCAATAAGCAAAAGGGTCTTTGTGATTTTCCGTTTGGGTAAATAAAAGGAATTCTCATTGATCAAAGCATCGTCTTCCCAACAGGATTCACAGATTATGTAATGACAATGGAAGGGGACATTACCCAGATTTTCTTGCGCAGAAGATTTTGTTTGTGCGTATCTAAGGCTACAATTAAGTGGTAAAGTCAATTTGGCATCATAATTACCAAGCCCCACGCTGTTCCATATGCATTTAGCCACCTTCTAATCAATGTTACTTTCAAATCTCTTCACTAATATTTTTACTTTGTCTACAATAAGAAACTTCCGCCCACTTTCTACACAATTGAAATCAAATAGAACCCAATTATAGACAAATCTAATTTGTTGCTTATTGTTACTAAATCAATAACCCAGTCAAAGTAATCAGATTTGTCTTCATGAATTAAATCCTGGCCTATTATATAAAATATGTAATTAGGATGCTAGCAAGAAAAGTATATCTGTTCCTGTATGATCTATGGAGGAATGAATTAGGTGTATAGATAAATATAAGCAACTTGCATGAATATAGAAAAAAAAAATATAGCTAGAGGACACTGCCATGCCATGCACATGGGAGAATATATATTTATATATATATATATACACACACATGTGTTAAAGATAATCAATCACAAGAATTTTGGCTCTTCTTATATCATTGTACGGATGGCCTATCTTATTTCATATAACATATATTGATGCTTCAGCTTACCACAGAGAGACATTTTCTTCATCAAATTAACTATAAATTAATTTTTCATAAGCATATATATAGAGTTTGATTTTGTTGTTTCTGATTTATTAAAAAAAAATTGAATATTGAAAAAAGAAGGAAGAAAAAACACATTCGGGGATGTAAGCAAAAGATTTGGTTTGATAATTAAAATCAAATGTTGGACTGACAGAAACGATTGTTCAAAGGATAATCTTTGACCCAAAGATCTTGCAGGTACAAAGACCTATCAGATAGCAGAGCCTTCACCATGCATGGCTGATGATGCCAGTATGTGTATTATACTACCCAATTGATATTATATATAAGAATATCATGTTTGACCTGCATGTATTACTATTATATAATTTATATTTACGTGCATACATATATAAGACTCTTAATAATAACTAATAATTGGTTAATGAGTCATTAGATAAATAGATTGTTTAATTGTTCTTCAATTTTATATGTATCAGTATACATGGTAACATCAAGAAACTTCATGAATATATACAACTAAGCATGCATGCCTGGCACATGCCATGACAATTCTGAGAGTTAGGTCTCTCACCTAACTAGAGGGATCCAAAAAGAGAGAAAGGTTGGCCATGTTAGCACCACGAGCAAAGGAGAAAGCTCATTTATGGAACCCAGACCTTCTCACCATTTTCTCAAATCCTATATAGAACACAAATGATGATAAGATTCAAAAATTTAGATTTCGGATATGTTTTCAGTCTAATTATATTTCCTTTTTGTATAATTAATAACAACAGTTTATCAAACAAGGATATCTTTAGAAATTATGATTACATGCAGCTCACATGCTAATTAATTAATGTTATTTCAATCATTCAAAACATACTATTTAATTATTTAATATTAACAAATTAAATAGATATATTATTACAATAATATTATAAATAATTCTGGTATATTTGATCAAAAGAATGAATTCTAAAAGATGAGTAAATTATGTATTTTTTTGAAATAGACAGCTAAACTACGATATGATTACATGGAGACATGAAAGATCATGAGTAATACAAATGAATCTTTGCATTAATGATATGATGAAGACAAGAAAAGAGTAGTTGAGAAATGGGTATTTAGTACTAATATTTAAGATGAAGATTTTGCGGTCGACTCAAGAAATAGCTACTGGGTTTGTCTAGTGTAGGCAAGTCGCTAGCAAGTTCTGTTGTATAATGATAACAAATGTTATATAAATTTTGTGTATTTGTCTGTGTGTGTCTTCATGATGAAAACTAATGAAAAGAGAGAGAGAGAAAGAGAAGTGAAGAAAAAACATGGGTAGGGACCTCTACTGGAAGAGAGGGTAGTGGGGAAGGATTGTAAGATATTGAAGATCTTTATGGGGATCTAAGCCAGCCCAGCCAGCCCACAACATCACGTGGTTGTAAACAATTTCCACCGCCAACAATCTATCTCACTTTCATTGCTCCTCATCATCAGCATCACTACATATATGATTTATCCATACGTGCAGTTGCATGAATTCAATAATTAAAAGTCAAGCCCCTCCTGTAGCTCATCCTCACATCAAAACTAGATTATTACCATTCATTTTCTAGATTGTTTCATTACAAATGATAATGGAAAATGGATACATTTCTGACAAAAGAATATCAAAATTGTTTTAGAATATGGTCAAAATTGGCTAATATAAAGAAAAGGGGTGTATCGAACTTCTACAAAGGTAAAGACGGTATCTTTGTATTTCTTGTCCTTTCACTTTCTAAACTTTATTCATTTCCCTTCTAATCAAAGGGTATGTTTTCTGTAAACTGTTGAATGCAAAAATTGAATACAACTAGAAACTAAACATAAAGAAACCGAAAAGAAAACCCACTTTTTCGACTCGCTTTTATCTAATGTTGGTTGTTGCTTAGGATCAAGTTTTTGAATTATAAATTAACTTATTAATACCATGCTGTCAGTGTGTCAATCATGCATCAACAATAATAAGCATCATCACTAAAATATGCATCAACTGCTATTCATTAAACAAGACGACAAAGAATTTTTCAAAATGAAGTACTTTACAACACCTTAGTCGTCTTTAATTGAAAGAGAGCTTAGCTATATATCTAGCTTCAGTAAAAGTTATCAAAGTTTGTCCTATATATATACATATATGATCTAATAATAATAATTCTAAACGAGAGAGAGATGATTTCCAATTTTCCATATATATCTAAACCCTAATTAACAAGGTAACACTGCAATCCTCCAGTTGTTTTAAGGTTTGTGAGTTGGGCTCTAGGGTTAGCTTGGTGCATGTTCTGAATTCTGATCTGCTCTCTGTTGATGATCGTGGAGAGCAGGGAACCGGAAAGTTTGACCCCACCTGAAGGTGCAAGTTGCTCAGTTAACACAGACTCAGTGCTACTGCTTGGTCACTGTCTGTACAAAGGGGTGCTTTACTGGCAGAGATTGCGAGCAGACAAGACGGTGGATTGTTCCAACTATTGCAAGGACTCAATTTCCATAATCGAGAGCGCTTCTAAGAATTCTCTTCGTTAGTTTATGATCCAATTAATACTTGAAACTCTTTTCTTCAACACCAAGATAAGGACCTAATCAAATTTAGTGATTTAAAGGTATGATTAATAATCTAATTACTATTCAATTATGGGCCGTCAATGTAATTAATAAAGTAGCTAGCATACATATAGGAAGGGTTTCTTTCTAGATGACAATCAAATTATAAACCCTAGATAGCCAACCCTATTCCTACTCCATGTTACTAAAGGTGTAAAAGCTGACAGACATCGACATCCATTGTCTAGTCACTATCACAAGAGGTATCTCTTTTTTGACTCTCTAAACCATAGCTAAGCCATCAATAATCAATCCATCCATCCTTAATTTTAAGTTTTTTAGACACTCAACCACTACACTCTGTTGGAAGTTTGGTGTGGTGTTGAAACAAGAAGAATCCCGTCTGTATCTGTGAAGGAGAAAGTTTCTTATCTTTATATGCTTTCCATATATATTAATTATGTGAAACCCTCGATTCTATCCTTGATACCGTCCATTATTCACAAAATTTTACATCTTTAATTAAGAAATCGTCTTTTATCATATTTAAGCCTCTAATATGCACCCTCATATTTATTTATAATGTGGAATGGACGGAGTCTCACATGCCTCAGTGGATCTTAAAAATGGACTAAACAATAATTTTTTTTATTTTTTAATTAAATAACACGGAGGTGATTCGAACCTAGACCGTTAGATTACTATGTGATGCGTCCCACATCGGTTAGCAAGGGTGATCTTGGGTGTTATATATATGGGTTCACAACCTTCCACGCTTGAGATAACTTTTGAGGTGGAATTAGGTGGGTTCATATCATTTG
Organism: Bursera palmeri; assembly: GCA_026225775.1. Taxonomy (NCBI): domain Eukaryota; kingdom Viridiplantae; phylum Streptophyta; class Magnoliopsida; order Sapindales; family Burseraceae; genus Bursera; species Bursera palmeri. Next base: position 17,733 of record JANKKB010027497.1, on the reverse strand, counting down.
GTATCAAAACCATGTATCCTTGTATGATCGGTGGGCCATCTACACGGTTCTCTGTATGCTTAATATATATTATAGTATGCATGTCTCACATGATCGTCCAATCCATCAATCATTCAATCAACTTGGATAAAGGTACGTACAGTTTGGGGTCCTCAGTCCACGAAAGAGATTTGATTCCTGTGTATCAAGCTATGAAGTACTCGTTAAGATACTCTGGGCACCGTGTCTTTACACTCTCTCATGTTTCTTTCTGGCCTGCCTGTTTTTGTACTTACTTTTGTTCTTTAGTGGACATTTCAGTCAGTCGTTCGTTTTAATCCATCTTTAGTCATTTAGCGGATCTTGCTCTGTGATTCAAAGATTAGCCTGTTCATCAGAAGAATCCGTCCAATTACCAAGAACGGTAACCCCACTAGCCTAGAACAGAAAGAGATCAAACAAATCAGAAACAATCTTAGGATACCCTATACATTGTTTCAGATTTGATGAATCCATGATTGTATAGGTGCCGGTGCAATTGCTATTGTATTTGCATATAAAAGTGCACGTGAAGAACTTCAAGACTTACTGATTTGAGCTCACTCTGTGGTGCCACCGACCTCCACAACCGCTGGCTTAATTAGGTGATCGATCATATGGAAAATGGGAACAAAATTAGCCAAGATGACGATGAAACATGTGCACATAAAATTAAAGTTGTATTGACTCTTCAAACGGACTGGTCCTTTGGAAACATTCAATCAAAGCTAGCACAAATTTCTTACAAGAAAACAAATCAGCTATCAGTATCTTGCTTTGATTATCATTCAAAGTTTCAAACGGTTTGTTTGAAGGTTTTATTTCTGCCTTAATTCAGAGATTAAATTTTTCCATACAACGATTTACATGCAGCCACCTAATCCGAGAATACATGCACCATGCACCACATGGGTGATGATGTGACACTCAATTAATTGAGCGGCTACATGTACAGCCATTATATAGAAGACTCTCTAAATCAGATAGTAGTTGGTCACAGTAAAGGTTCCAAGCTAATTACTCCTAAGAAAATAGAGAAAGTTTAGAATAACAGAAAAATTTATCACAAAACATATAATATGGTATTAAAATGTTACAAAACTTATCTAAAAATCATGCATCCAAAACGATATCATATTCATTTAAGGTTAACACATCATTCATTACATAATTACATATCTATATATTAATCATCGATGATATTCATACCGTTTATGATGTAAATTTTAGAAGAATATTTTGGTTTAACAGTATTATTCTTTAAGAATTGATACGTGGTGTTTATGATAATTTTTAATCGATTAGAGATATCAAATGATGATGCTAAAGTATAATCCTACATTATTCCAAATTTTCTGGTCACTTTCCGGTAGATTCTTACAGCTATCCAAAGCGATTCCTGTGACCAACGTTAAGGGGTGTAAACCAATACCATGACAGAGCCATTATCGAGTGGCGTCAATAGGATGCATTGTCTTATTCTTTGTCCAGCTGGATCAAAGCTTCCATTGGGCCACCTATATAAACAATAGTTGTTCCCTACCTAAAAGAAAAATGTGTATAATGATAAAAATTAAACAAATAAAAACCACAAAAGTTATTTGAAATATAATATTCCATAATTTCCATTTGCAGACAGACATTTGCCAACTTATTACTGTGATGGTGTTGTTGTTTGATATTTTTCTTTGGGTAAAAACTGTGAGATGGGGGTTTCAATAATGAGACAATTAGTGTCATCGATCCTCCTGTTCTTTTACTTTGAATTCTAAACAGAGTTACGATGAGTAATTTTAAAGAAAACAACAAAAAGAAATATAATTTTAATCGCACAATTCAAATTCAAATTGAATTTTAATTTCAACAATGACGACCAAATGTCATCTTTGATTTGAAAAACCCGGATGAGTTTATAAATAAAGGGTAATTTAAAAAATAATCAAAATTAAAAGAAGTGTTTCATTATTTCTTCTAAGTTTTTGAAAAATAAAATCCAAAATTCAGTCGATTTGGTTAGACATCTACAAGCTTCAACAAGTAATCTGCGTATGGAATTTCTCAAAACTGTTGGGAAATAATGAATAGATTTCTGGGAACCACGATACTCTTTCTGACAATCCTGTCGTTTTATCTTGATAGAAACGAACAAATCTGCGATGGCCCGTCTGTTCATGCTCGGATAAGACCCGACAACCTACGTTCTTATCCTTGGTTTATGTTATGTTATGTCATGCAAAGCAAACCTGTTTTACATTGTAATTAATAATTGAGATCATGCTTATAAAACAACAGAGATAAGCACGGCAAGTAATGTATATGCAACATAAAGAACTGATTTATACAGAAATTTGTTATTGGAGTTCTGCAGATCTCCAAATACAGAACCCTGAAAAGGGGAAACCCGTGTTTTCTTGAGAAATGGTAACAATAACAGTTGCTGCTTATCCCTGCCACAGGTTTCATAATATTGTAAAAATTTCTTAGCAGGGAAATCCAATTCGTATCCACAAGAATCTGATATTTTGTTCATACTAGGACCATTGTACTAGCAACTGTCACAGTTTCACATTTATTCTTATTTGAAAGATATCTTAGGCTAAGAAGACCAAGAATAACAAACAAATCAAATGCCATGACAGACACAACTTGGTCCAGGTGGGACAACATAAGGGCTCTTTTACATATGAACATGAACTGATTCAGAGACAAAGCTTGTCCTAAACATGCAGGGGTCATCTCAGTTTTCAAGAACCAACAAATGAATTCATATATTCACACATCACAAATTTGAAACAAGAATAATGGCTGGCTGGTCTGGACCAGGCTGTGAAGAGACTGATGAAAGTATGGCGGGTGACAGTAATGACAAAGCTTGCTCATTGACTTGATTTAAATGACTTAAATTGAACAATAATTGTGCGTAATGCATCCAGGGTTTAACAAAGGGGATTGCATTCAGACGATAATCCATGTAATGTAACATGTAAAGTGTTTTTGTCTTTGTTATCTAGTCCATCTAATATGATCACATCATTTGAATTTTAGTCTTACTATAAATTTCAGATTTTCAGCCGCGGGGAAGTCGAGAATCATGAAATGCATGAGGGGAGAAAAATCCTCCAATAGGCCACGTTTATATTCTGGACCATTTCCATCGTATTCAAAATGATTTGACGGACACTAATGTGAGGTGATATAATTTCAAGGTATGATTCTTCTAATCAAAGATTTGGTAGAAATATGAGAACTTTGAAACATGCTTTAGACATCTAACTGTAGAAAGAATTCTCAGGCGGTCATTTGAATTTTTGTTTTCTGATGTCATTTCTCTGCTCCCTGGATTCTCTATTGCTATTGGCAAGTAAAAGAACGTGACAATTTGCAATAAAGGGCACCACTATTTTGCGCCCGCCCTCTCCCCGCTGGTGGAATGATGAAATTTTTTCCTAGTTAAAAACCTCTAAATCAGAATATGTTGTTTTGGGTTTGTCATTCTGCATCTGCCCAGAAAAGCATGGGAGAAATAGTTAAAAAAAACATGAGACGAAAACTTTGCAGGAATCTCAACCAACTGAGAAAAAATTGAAATGCTCGCAAGCAAGTCTGACTGTGATGTTGGGAGGGATCGAATTCTGCGACTTCATAGTTGGTGCTTCCGGTCCACGATCTATACTGCTCTTTATTTAGACCACAATGCAATATGTTCTCAATTAAACCAAGTTGATAACAACACCACATTAGCCTTGCCAGAAACAATCACATCACATCATCTTCCCATGCTACAATCCCTACAGGCCACAACAGCTCCATTTCCACCATGCCCACCATGTAGAGTCCATTTCTCCATTACGTGTTCTCTCTGCTAGGTACTTTGTCTGGTGTGGAACTCAATAACTTAGATGTATTTCTTCATAACTCATACGAAGCTACCATAATAAATGCTTTCATATTTAACTAAAAAGAGTAAAACTGAATTTGATCTAATCTCCTCTAAAAAGTTATTAAAAGTATACAGTCATCAAAATGATATCCCTATTAATGCTGCCATTGTTAGATTGTTATGAAATGTTGATATCATGCGAGACAATAAAATGAACTCAAGTCGGCCCCTTATCTTTGTCAAAAGGGAGCAGAATGTCTTTTTATAACCTTCAGTAAAAAATCTGTAGAGGCTTGAAATTGACTTTCCACTAGCTAATTTACCCTTTAAAACCAATCAAAAGCATCTATGCATGCATTCTGCAAGTGCATTTGCCAACATAGACAAAGTGTATGCCTCTATACAATAGTACCTTCAAATACCAATCTAGTTGTAATAGTTGAAAGTACACGACAACTGAGATCCTGCAAGGCGTTATCAAACCAAGATTCAACCTAAACTTGTTATGTCAATAAGACTTGAAGGYGAAATCATAAAAATGTTAAAATAGATCACTATTCATGGTAATGATACATTTTTTATAACCAGAAACGTTTCACAAGATATGTACGTGTGATTGATTGTCCATAAGAGTCACCAGCAGCATAATACCACAAAGGGTTGTAACAAATGCTAGATCAGTTGGATAAATAAGGTAACATACAGCAAAATATGTTGCTCATGAAAATTAAACTCAGCACTTAAAGTACATATATTGCTTTAACGTGAAAACAAAATCAAACAACAGATAAAATATAGCCCAGTAAAATTATATCCGTTAACTCTGCATTTCGACTGGAAAACATATTTTCGCAACAAAAGTGACAGGAGACGGTATAAGAGGAGAGACAAGTCCTACTAGCCATCGGATTCGGTCAAGCAGCCTTACTTTGCCAGTACAGACAGCATACCTTGTGCATGATGTACCAAGAGAAANAAATCATAAAAATGTTAAAATAGATCACTATTCATGGTAATGATACATTTTTTATAACCAGAAACGTTTCACAAGATATCTACATGTGATTGATTGTCCATAAGAGTCACCAGCAGCATAATAACACAAAGGGTTGTAACAAATGCTAGATCAGTTGGATAAATAAGGTAACATACAGCAAAATATGTTGCTCATGAAAATTCAACTCAGCACTTAAAGTACATATATTGCTTTAACGTGAAAACAAAACGAAACAAAATCAAACAACACATAAAACATAGCCCTGTAAAATTATATCCGTTAACTCTGCATTTCGACTGGAAAACATATTTTCGCAACAAAAGTGACAGGAGACAGTATAAGAGGAGAGACAAGTCCCACTAGCCATCGGATTCGGTCAAGCAGCCTTACTTTGCCAGTACAGACAGCATACCTTGTGCATGATGTACCAAGAGAAANGCAGGGACCTTTTTTCCATCTTCAATGAAGAAGATTGCAGTTTCAGGGACCTAAAAAACGGAGAGAAAGAAGTTATAAAATTAACTAATATAACCAGATTTACATCTCCAATTCTTTAGTTTCCAAAATCTAAAACCTGAGAAACAAAGGGAGATGAAGCTTAAAAGCATTACGATCTCCCTAAAATGCTCAGACAAAAGGAAAAGCATCACAATCCCACAATAGTTACGCGTGCAATTTTGGGAAACCATTATGCATAGCAAACTCTTACAACCAAGGTTCTTGGTCTCCTAGCTTCTACCATTGATCCCATTTCCCAAGTGACCAAGATTAATAACTGAAACTCAAGTTGAACTCAGTTCTCTAAAGAGGNCTAGCCTTGAAGTTTGAAAATGGTACTACAACTCTTTTATAAGCTCAATTTTTCTCCTGATTGTAATGTTTGTAACTATCCTGGGTTGAGAGGAACTTAAGACAATGTTTACACATGAAAGATAATTATCAGACGTATCTGCTTAGTTTCTCCTGTGTATTGCATCTACATCAGGCAGGAATTCTTGATATGCAAAGGCATGACTGGCCTTAAAGTAAGCAATTGAAGTATGCATGATTCAAATTTAACCAAGTAAATAATCATTGACATTTTAAAATCAAANGCATAACATTGAAGAGGATAGAGGATAATAAGAGTAGGTTACATCATGCCAGGTGTCTGTAATAAACTCCACGATGTCATATGATATGTCTCCTTGAACATCAATCTGCTCCTTCTCAGTTGGCCCCTGCAACCATTCATTCATAAAACACAGAAATATAATTATCTGTTGTAGCAGAACGGATTTCCTATTAACTACCAAAAAACAAAATGCACCTTAACAACAGAGGCTCCTGTAGCAAACTTCTTCCCAAGTTTCTTTGANAGCATCACTTAGTTTAACTCCTGAACATAATCAAACAAACCAGGTTATTATGTGATAATAACTCATAATTCGAAGAAGAGGAAAAAAAAAAAACTCACCAAAGAGTTCCAGGCCTTTCACCGTAGTGATACATTTTCGTTTGTTACGGACAACCTTTTCAATAACAACCTCTTGCTTGTCCTACCAAAAAGATTTAAATTTAATTTTCAGTTACACGGGACTCAATTTGAAAACATTGAATGTTACATGACTAATTTCATACAATAAAACGATATATAAGCAACAGAAGAAAAAANAAAAAAAAAAGTTTTCTAACTCTTACTTTTTTCTTTATCTTTCCACCAGGAAGGCGTTTGACTTCTTCTTGTTTAGGTGCTGAAATAGCACAGCAACCCAGAGACAATAGAGGAGGTGAACAACACGTTATCATTCAAAAAATTTCAAGCAAAAAGCAGGTGTGAAAATCATCCCATTTAAATTACATAATGAAGCACATACATAATCCAAAACCCAAATATTCTTATTATTCAAAATAACACATTTGAGTTTCAGTGAAAATATTTAAACTCTTTCAGCCCTGTCAAATAGAATCCCCGATTGTACCACCAACACAACAAAATAGGTAAACAATTTAAGAGAGGTTTATCAATACTTCAAATTATAATAATAACAATTTAGAAGGCGAAAACAATTCAGATATAGCAAAAGCAGACCCGAAGAGGCAGCAGAGGAGATGCCAGCGGATTGTAACTGCTCGGAGACTTTATCAACTTCCTTTGAATCAGAGTCTGCAATTTTAATGATAATAATTAATTAAATTATTATTATTATGCATAGAAATCGGTGTTAATAAGGGAGATTAAAGTTGAAGAACCTTTGGTGAGATCAGGGTAAAGATCCGGTGCGTTTTGGATCAACCAGGGTTTGCATCTCTCAAAATCAGGTCCGAATTCACAGTATTCGGCGGGTAAACTGCACACCGCGCAGTACAGTACGCGAACCGGTTGGGGTTTCTCCGCCATTAACTTGAATAAAGCTCCACTACTACCCTTCTCTACGACCGAAAGGTATTGTATGAAGTACAAAACGTTGCGTTTTGATATCTTCACTTGAAGATGTGTTTACTTTTTTGAAATAGCTACAAATAATTAAAATAATTTTTTTTTTTTTTTTTTTGAATGGCCTTTTGCCTAACGCCTAGGCAGGTTGAGTGAAAAAGTGCACAATCGAATCGAAGGTGCTTCAATACCGCACAATGGAAAGAGATTATTACAAGTTTAAAGCTTGATATTCTCATTTAATAAGAGTTTTTTTCTGAATAAAAATCACTTTACGTTAATAACAGATAATAATTTTATGTAAATACATCACGAAAATTTTAAATAAAAATATGAAAATTGTAAATCACGAATGAGATACTGGAGAGGGGAGAAGAAAATTTTCTTAAAAAACAAATATCACTCTTGTTACAATATTAGGTTAGAAAGAAACATCATTGTCAATGAAAATATAAGTTGGAACAGCTTCACCAATATAGAGAGAAAATTAAATAATTGAATCTCAAGATATAAAGATCGTATATAAATATCGTACCTACTTTTAATATAATACGGATACAAAAAATCATATATGAATATCATATCAATTTTAAACATAATATTTTTTTATATAAGTTAATGTTTCTTACTCATAAAAAACCTATTTGATACCTTTCAAATGGTTGAATATTCGAATATATGATGTAAAATAATTTTTATGAGAATATCTATTATAGCAAATGAAATTATATCGCGGTTAAATATATAACTTTTTTTAAAGTTTCATACATATTGGAGTTGTATTTAACTTTGAATCACGTTAACACGAAGAATCACTCTTTCATTTCGTAGTCATTATAAATAAATAAGACACTAAAAATACTTTTCAAAAATAAGAAAAAAGGGAAAACCCAAATGGAAAATTAGTAAAAGTGTAACTCAAGGAACAATATCGAAATTTGGACGCAAAGTATTACCTTTTTTGGTTTCAAATATTTCAAAAAACTTTATAAAAAGTTCATCTGATTCCTGTATGTACGTATGACATATTTCACACTACAAATCTAGAAACAAAATCTAACCTCATTAAGTTCTAGATGATACCAAAATCTCTTACAAAATTCAACATTAATTTTCTGATTCTGTTAAATTAACTTAATTCTGTACAGTCTTCTATATATAGTTTCCATACCCTTAATCTCTTTCCTCATTCTGCTTTTTTTTCTGATCCCTTTGTTTGGCTTGCGAGAAACAATACAAACAAATGAATAAGGAGAATAGTACCGGAAGAGGAAATCTCAATTCCAATCCCAATCCCCAAGCTTGTGCTTCCTGTAAACACCAGAGAAAGAAGTGTGATGAGAAATGTGAACTAGCTCCTTATTTTCCAGCAAGTAGGTATCAAGAGTTTCAATATGCCCAGAAGCTTTTTGGTGTAAGCAACATACAAAAAATGCTGAATTCAGTTGAACCGCATCAAAGACGAGCCACTGCTGAGTCCATACTTATAGAGGGCACTATTAGACACATAGATCCTGTGCATGGCTGTCTAGGGGTTGTCCGCAAACTTATCTCTCAGTTAGAGTTTTATGAAATGCAAATAGAAGATGCTACGCAACATGTAGCTTTCTTTCACGAAAACAAGAAGCAACAGCAGTTAAGAAAATGTCTAAAAAGTTCATCATTGTCATCATTTCGACCACCGTTCACAGTACCACTGATGGTTGAGAGTAATGTATTTTATGGGTCCAATTTACAGGAACCTCATCGTGATCCTGTAAGACTACTGCAATCTCAACTTACATATGTAATTATTTTCTTCAATCTGAACTTACAATCTTTCTTCTGTTATCTATTGAATTAGCCTGATACAAGTGATCAGCTGAAGATGAATGGAGGGTTTTACAATTATCAATCAATTATGGAGGAAGGTGGAGACGTGATGCAGGCCGTTCATCAGATGATGGAACCTCCGCAAACTGACCAAGCTTTTACATGTTTAGATGCTCCTGGAGATCCTGAGTAATCCCTTTCTTTTTCTTCCAAGTACTAGCTAGCTATATACCATCGACCTTTCATATTATAAATTCATGATCATGAATTAATTATTTTAGAAAGTAATATATACTTTGTAACAAGCATGCATGCGCTGCAGGGCCACAGAAAAGCATCCTCTAGAATCTGCGAGTGATTAAGAGGCAGCTAAGAATTTGGACTTATCATCTCTGAAAAAGGATGTTTTTTCTGTGCACAATGTACCGAAAAAGATAAGTACGATTGTCTGAGCCCGGGTTCGAACCGGGGACCTCTAGTGTGTGAGACTAGCGTGATAACCAACTACACCACCCAGACCGATTGATTACTACGAACTTTTGTTCACAAAATAAGTATATCACTAATAGCAGCAAAATATCTTATTCTCAAAAGTACCAGCATAGAGCTGTTGGAGGAATTAACTTTAAAAATCTAGAATCCTATTTACATTTTTGAGAAATGAAAAGACAATTTATACGATATATCTATCGATGCTCATATTTCTAAAATCTTGACTGTAATTGATTATAATACCTATTAATATTACATACATCCTAAGAAAATTATAAGTAGGCTTGTAATCAAGTGTCTAGCGAAATAGGAGAAAATTTTCTAAAAAATGAGATAAAATAAAAAAAAAATTGATTAATACATATCTCTCACCCTCTTGACCTCATCCTTTTTTGTGTAAGCTCTATATTATTAGTTGTTGATCAAGCCTCGCCAATCCATCAAGGACCCTGGATGGATACGTACACAAACAAATAAGTGTGTTAATTTAATTTCTAATACTTTAACAGTAGCTTCCATGCTGCACTGCTGGTTTGACTCACTCCTGAAGTGAAAGTTTCGGATCTGTTGGATCAGGGGTAAATACATAGACACCCCCAAGGTTTGGTCTAAGTAACAAACTCACCCCTGTTATTCATAAAGTAATATAAAGACCTCCATTTTGATATTTTAAGTAACATTAAGACCCCTATTTTTATGGGTCAAGACTCCATGTTTTCCAATTATAGGGGTGTTTATGTTACTTTATGAATAACAGGGGTGAGTTTGTTACTTAGACCAAACTTTGGGGGTGTTTATGTATTTATCCCGTTGGATCAATAACACGAATGATCAAAACCATATTACGATCGTATATATATATATATATTTTTTTTTTTCAGGTAAAGAAAAAAGTTTGAGTTTCTCATGTTCAAGAATCACACGCTTTTATCTTCGGAATCAAGCCCTAAAGTTTCATTTTGGTATTTCAAAATGAAATAAGAACGCATGTTTGATGACACGCGGGTTAGGTTAAGTCGGTGTAACGCCAAACAAAGATTGTTCTTACTTGCATGATCATCCGGTTACATGTTATTACAGGTCCCGAGTTTCGGAATAATGCAGACAATGTAGCATGTGTAATAACATAGGCATCATTATAATCTTGACATTACGTTACGTAGACGTGCGTGTTAGAACGTAATTGAACGAGGCCAGCAACACGTGTCCTCACTCTTCTCTTCTTCTATAGGAGGACGAGTGCCTTATCCTTTTGATGACGATTGACGTTGACGAACAACTAGCATTAGCATAGAAAGATTCTGATCAGTGAAATCAGAAAGTGTCTCTGGATGGTTACCAACATGGTTGGCGTTTTTTCATCGCAACTTTTCCTAACTATATATGCTGAAGATATTGGTCATAAACAAATTACCCAATCTTAAATTAAAATAAGTATTTCCTGGTGTCTATCATCTACCTAGATGGATTGAATTATAAAATTGATTATTTTATAAAATTAATTAAGAAATGAAATTATACTGGGGCATTCTTTTTTTTTTTTCCAAAATTTGTCATAAAATGAGGGTTAATTCATAACACAAAAACAAAATAAAAAAATTGAATTTCCAAGCACCACATGACAATGAAAATAATTATGCTGTCGGTGGCATAAAAGGCCAAATACAGGCAATTTGTGGACCAAGTTTCCGATCTCTGGTTCTTGTGTAATATCACATTTTCTCATTTAACAAACACTAGCACAAAATTAGACAATATTTTCAACTGATGTGATGATGATGCGAAGCGGGGGCAATCGCAACAAAAATCCTGCCATGACTTGATTAAAGGGATATTTTTTATCCACACATCAGACCTTAATATAAAACTCATACAAAGCCCAAATTTTACACTCTTTTTATCTTTCTGTTAACCAAAAAAAAAAAAAAAAGTACATACCAACCTCTTAAGAATTTATAAATCATTTTAAATATATAATAATATTTAGAGAACTTATTTTGAATCAATAACTTTTTGTAAAAAGAAAAAATCATAATTAATTTAATTTTTATCAATAAGATATTTTTAATATAATTTAATTTTCATAATTAATTTTATAACTTATTTTTTAATTCATAAAATGTCATGATATTAATTTTTAATAAAATTTAACTTTTTTAAATATCATAATATATATAAAAAAAATTTATTAAAATAGAGAAATAAAAGATAATGTAAATTCATAAGAGATACATATAAAATTTTTCCTGCTAACATTAAATAACCAAGATTAAATTTTAAGAATATGTGTTAGCTTTTTATTCACGTGAGATGTTGGTGAACCTAAAAAAAAAAAAAGAAATTGAGAGACTANATAAAAGATAATGTAAATTCATAAGAGATACATATAAAATTTTTCCTGCTAACATTAAATAACCAAGATTAAATTTTAAAAATATGTGTTAGCTTTTTATTCACGTGAGATGTTGGTGAACCTAAAAAAAAAAAAGAAATTGAGAGACTATGGATAATATCCACTTAATTAAATCATTCCTCAAGAAACTGTAAAATTTAAAAGATATTTACTCTGAACCCTTAATTAATTTAAAAAAAAATATTTAACTTCAAACTTTTATTAAACTAATATTTATCCCTAAAAAATTATCATTACTTTTAAAAAAATTAATATTCATTCTTTAAAAATCTGAAGGATAAATATTAATATTTAAAAAATAAATATTAATTTATAAAATAATTTTAATAAATAAATATTAATTTATCCCAAATATAAAATTAAGTGTTTCATTCAAATCTAAGTAGGGGTCAACGTAACTCCTCCCAAAATTTACCGCAAATGTTAGTGTTTATCCGTTGAACTACTTCTATGTAAGCGCCAAATAGTAGACAACGCTAAGGCATGGCTTTGGCGTCAGCCCCAAGTCACCTTTGCAAGCTTTTAGTATAAAAGTAGTGCTGCTACGAAGTTACTTTCACTTTCTCCGATCTTCGATGCAATTATCAAAGCATTTAGTATCTTGATCTAACACTCTTGCACTTATTACTATTAGATGTTTACTACTATACCCTCATAATTTACCTTTGCAAGTAGGAAAACTTAGACAAATAGCAGAAATGAAATGACGGAAAGGCCCATCATTTTCAATCTATCTCGATCAAATATAAAAGAGGCTATTTCAGTCATACAATATTGCAACTTAACTTAACGCGGCTCTCTCTGTGGAAATATTTAGCTTTCTTCTTCCCCAGTTCCAGGCACCAGTCACCGTAATTCGCCATTGATAAGCAGATGCATAACAGATTCGAGTATTATAAACTACACTGCGAAGAGATATTACAGTGAAATGGCCATAACGCTAAACAGAAACAGCCAATAGAGCTTCCCATTACATGGACTTTTCAGGAAAAGCTAAAAACTAAAGCTGATCTTTAATTTTACTTTCTTACCCATTCTTTTACATCATTTTACTTTCCCTGGAGCATGTCTTTTAAACGCAAGAGAGAGAGTTGTCTCTGCAACTTCAGCTGCTGCTTGAACTTGTTGATAAAGTCATCAGCTTTCGCGTCAACACTATGGTCACCGTCGCCAATCGCCACCGTTCTCTCCAGCCTCGCCGTCTGTGGCCTCCTTTGCTCCACCGTCTCGGCATCCTCATCCTCCTCTTTCTGCACCTTCATCGCCCTCTCGCTCAACGACTTCTTCATATTCTCCTCTGCTTTCTTCTTAGACTTCGCCGTCTCCGACTTGCTCCTCTTCGGCTTATGACCCGGATCCAACTCCGAACCCTGGCTTGGATCCGAAGAGAGCTTCGTATCCGTTTCAGAATTGTGAATAGTCTCCGTCTCTGTTTGCTGGTAGGGCTGTTGGGATCTGTAAGTTAAGGACAAGTTAAAAGACTTCATACGTTCCAACAGAGATGGAGTGCGGGCGAGCTGGGGCGGATTCGGGTCGACTTGGTTTGTGTCGTAGACGAGTTGAGTGGGTTGCGGGAAGTACACTTGTTGTTCTTCTTCCGGTTCAGGGAATTTGTAGAAGGAAAAGTCGATGGACCGGACTCGGTCCAAGAGTGAGGGAACTCGGACGATTTGGCGGGGAGCGAGTGGATCGTCGTTCTGGAGTTGTTGTTGTGGCTTCTTCTGAGAAGTGAAACGAGAGGTGACTGCAATGGTTCCGATGACGAGGTTGATGAAGAGAAAGAGAGCGGTGGGGGTGAACCAGCTGGCGATAGAGAGCCACGTGGAAGCTATCAGCGATTGGCCTGTCATGGCTTGGTTTTGAGAGAACGAGAGAAAAGAGTTTCTCTTGGGGAGTGGAAATGGAGGTTCGATTTTGTAGCTTTTACAGGCGAGAAGTTAGGATGTTATTGTGAGGAGCCACGGAGCATATATAAACAACCATGTTTCGTCACTAAACGACAATTTTTAGTACAGGTAATAAAATTACCAATAAAAAAATATTTGTTTTTATTATTATTTCGAGTTTCCCTTAAGGGCTTTTATAACACAGTCGTTTCCTTTTACTTTAAACAACGACAGTTAAAGAAAAAATTAAACTGATCTGATGGTGATTAAAGACTGAAGTGTGAACCTGATCTGGTACATTTAAAGACTAAAGAAATTTAAATTGGTTTCAATTTTCCTGATAATGATCTTATGTCAGGTTTTATGATGTTGATCCACTCCATTATAATGTTCCATTAAGTAATTAATTTGTAATAAAATATATATATTTATATAAAGATGTATTATTATTTTATTGAATGAAGGAGGTGAAATCTTGCGCAGAATTTTGTCTGTATTCTACTAGCGTTTACTGGTTGTCGTCTCGCTAAGCTTATTTTAAATTCATAACGAATGGAAAGCGGTACACGTGTTCTCTTGTTTTTAACTTTTTCATTTAGAGCGTCGGCCGCCGCAGTTCTTCGGGATCGGAGAAGTCTACTCTTCAGACATACAATTACGAAAAATTGCAGTAATTTTGTATTTGTCTCCCATGATAATAATAATAATAAAAAGAGTTTTAAAATATTTATAATTTTGTCTTTTTAATTCCGCTTTAAAGTTATACAAATCTTAACAGTTTAATTAAATTTGTAATAAATATAAGAGGCAAATTTAAAGTTTCGAACATCGTTTTTCCGCCGAATTAAGACAAAACACGTCTAAAATTAAGTAAAATCTATCCATTACCATTTAAGATTTGATATCGATCTATATGATAATGCTCGATAAGACAATGAAATGATGGATAACCTAATGGGTTTACTTTAATTAATTACTTTATTAAGTGAATATCATTATTAGAAATGAAAAATGTAGTTTGAATCGAAAAGAAAAGCACACCTGGATTATTCTAACAAAACAGATCATATCATAGAAGTTGCTACCCATGCACCACATGAATTGTTGTTATTACAGATCTTTTCGAGTAGGACCTAGAGTCATCATACTGTTTTATAATAACGTTGACTCATCAATATATGTATATAAACTCAACGACTGTCTTTTTTTCTATTATTTCGTGCTTTAGAGCTCTCCTTTGTTTGTACATTGTAATTTATTATTTACGTATAAACAGGAATCATAAGATATATGTGTATTATTGAGGTGTATACAGACACGTAACCAGAAAAGTATAGAATTAATTGTGGTTTATACAATACGAATCGTTTTTGGATAAATCCAAGAACGGGTTTGGTTGCCGCTGTCTACCAGTCGTGACGGAGTCTACTATAAGTCATTATATATGATATGAAGTTTCAGATATATAATACTATTAATACATACATTGGTGCATTTATGTGTTCTGTAGATATGGATGGCCCACTTACACGTACATGCTTGTGTTAATTCTAGAGCTTTCCAAGTATGAACTCAAATGTTGGACCAATACAACATTTAATAATATTTTAGATTTCGATGGCCTCAGGATCTTTGTTACATAAGCAAGATTGCGTCACATTTTCAGTTTAGTGGGTACACGCCTTATCATTCGATTCAGTTAACTTAGCTAGGTATATAATGAATTTTAATCATTTAAAAAATATGAAAGCTATAATATAATTTATTTAAAAAAAATAACAACATTTTCAAATCGTTTAAAAGTCATAACCACAAAGTAATAGATAAGACAAATCAATAATATTATTTTTTAGTTTTTAATCTCTAATGTTTAAAAATTCGACAATTTTCCCAGGTTATCTAGTTGTTGATTTTGAGTGTTCAACGATTAAAAAAAATAAATGATTTGTCTTTCTTACGAATTAAATTATGACACGTAATTTTTTTTAAAAATTATTCTCTTAGTACTCCATTCAATTGATGTGAATTATATTACTTTCATTTTGTTAATTCAACCCAATTATGATTGCAGTAGAAAATATGATTGATTTGAATTCAAAATTGCAAATGAAATTAAGGGTATTAGTCAGGTAAACATCAAAGAAAAGGAATCAGCCCTATAATGATGAAATGTTGAAAATACGAGTCGGCGTTTAGCCAAAGCTGACTGGAAGAAATTCCCGATTACCATATGACTGGCGACTACGACAAGTCGTACAAGTAAAAGTAGATCATATTAAAGGGTAATTTCATCCAACCCCTTCAGGTTTAAGCACATGGACCCCCATATGTTTTGATAACCATCAAATAACCCCTTGTTGTTAATCAAAGTGAGTCAAAATTAACGGACACAAGGTCAATACTAAATTACTTAGTAGTAAGAATAGCAATAGTGTCCAACAAAAAAATGATTACATCGCAAGAAACAAAAGAGATGGAGACTGGTAAATGACCTTTAGACCCAAAGCGACCAATCGAATCATAGTTTGGATTTAGTGGAGAGATATTCGAGAAGGGTTGACCGTTGATGATAATCACCAACAAAAACAAAAAAAAAATAAAAATAAAAATCTCTGTGTATATTTGTGGAGTGTGAACAAAAGAGAGTACTTAGTTAATGAAGAGATGATGTTCAAAGAGAAAGGCTGAGAGGGCAGTGCTGCCATGAAAGAATTAAGCAGTGAGCAACAACCGGTTGTTGAAAGACTACGTTTTTCACATGTTGATGATTACGTGGAGGTGACAGAGGCATCTTCAAACGAATCCATAGGAATGGTGAGGCATGTCATGTGGCTAATGACACTGACACTGACACAGTCACAGCACAGTCTCTGTCACACTGCTGCATGGTATGGTCCTAACTTGAATGGCGTGGAAGTATGAACACAAACACTGCATCGATTTATTAGACTTCATTTTAGAGTCAACTTGGTAGATAAGGCAGGTAGGATTTCTTTTGAATTCTAGTTTATTTTGGATTTTTGGTGCGGTTGCAGCGATTTTTTGTCTGTATAAACTGTTCACTATAAATGCCATTTAAGGTTTGGCACCCTCTGAAAATGATCTGTATCGTATTTCTTCATTTTATTGTTCTGGTTGATAGGCTTGAATTGAATTTACAAGTTTAAAGATACAAGTATACATTTACTTAATGAAGTGACAGAACTACCCATAAAATGAATTTAATAGCTTGACATGTCAGTGAATCTCGTCTCCTATCAATTGTTAATAAATCAACTTTAAGGGAAAAGTTGAAAGAAAGGGAACAAAACTCAAGAAACCGAGGTGGAGAAATGGTGACTGGTAACATCGATTTAAGACAAAAGCTAAAGACTCCGAGCTGGTTGCAACTCGCTTGCTGCCCCATTAAGCACGCGTCGTTCTCGGATCTGAAAACGTGCCGCGTAGTTAGTTATCGCCTCGTAGTTCTTCTCATCATCTATTGTTACTCAAATATGTCTTTCACTTCGTCGATCTGCTTACTTTCCAAACACTGTGCAGTTTTGTGTTTTTGAAATTTATTCTACTTATTTTTATTTCAATCATTTTGCTTTTAAAATATGTCCTCTAAAATTTGTGTTTGTTGAGTAATTTTTTCCCCTTACACTGCCAATTTTTTTAAAAAATAATAATTAATATATAAATACACGCCGAAAATATAAATATTAAGCTCACGCTTAAAAATAATATTGGAACTGATAACTCTAAAAATAATTACAAGCTGGATTCAATTGATACGTTCACTACCAAATAATGATAATAAGAAAAAAGAATATCAGT
>JANKKB010027496.1:316-10977 GCA_026225775.1 Bursera palmeri | reverse complement strand
TATTTTGGATTAGACTATTAGGACTTAATATTTTTTACTTAATTTTTACGTACTCCTTGATATCCATTAATTTACTAAAGAGTAGTTTTTTTTATGCCAACTCAACAACTCTTTCTACCATTAAATTAGAAAAATAAATGGCTATCAAGAATTGCGTAAAATTAAATAAAAAAATTAAGTCCAATAACCTGAGCCTAATATTTTATAATATAATTCTATAGAACTGTAAGACGACAAATAGATGTATTATGATTTTCATTTTTTCTGTAGCTGAGAAATACCAATTTGCCCTTATACTATTTAATTAACTAATGAAATATATAATTGAAGGACCTGTGATGAGATTTCTTAAAAACTTAAAGATGGTGGAAGAGAAAAATGATAAAAATCTCGTTTAAATGATATTAAGGTAAAATGTAAAGATGGTTAATGATAATTACTCACTTATAAACCATTTTTTTTTAATAAACTTGAAAGTCGCTAGTTAATTAATTAAAATAACTTTTATTAGAGCAAGGCAAAAACTTTAAAAATAAATCTGGAGTATCCTTTTGGTAATGAGAAATCAAATGGTCTCTAAAATGGGAGACAAGAGAGTAACAGTTCCCATAAATATTCATAATTTACAATGTGATATTTTTTCAGAGAACTCATCTCATCTCATCTCATCACGAAGGATGTTTGCCTTTCTCGGAGGCCAAGTCTTTAAGATATAGAAAAATCCAACCAAAACCCTATAGATAGAAAGCCTCGAGAACTAGGGATTCGGGCACACCTTATTTTTGATAACTAAGCCCCCAACCATCAAACGACAACTACTACTTCTTCTGATAAATTCTCTTTTACGGAATCCAAAGAGAATTCTAACAACAAAATTAAGAAAAATAAATAGGAAAGAAAATGGAATAAAGTATGAACTACTGCTCTTGTCTTGAATTCTGCTACAGGGAAATGGAAAGGTAGAAGCCTAGCCTTCGTTTTGATTTATTCCATCTTTGTAGAATAAACAATCTCTTCTTTAGTATATAACACCTTGAGTGAAAAAGAAGCCGGGATACATCAAATTTGGAATTCGACAACTCCTCTTTTTCTTGGTCTGTACTTGATATTGATATCTTTTTTTCAACTTTAACTTTGCAGCATCATAATAATGTCTTAGACTAATCTCTCACCACCCCCACCACCACTCTTGCAGATGAAGATCTCATCTCAAGCTAGCTCTAGCCATTGAAGAAATTAATTAGCTAGATGAAAAGAGAAGAGAAAGTAATCTACATATAATTTCAAATGTCCATCATTATTGTGTATTAATTTATATATATATATATAAGAGGACATGATCATCAATTTTACAAGAATAACAATAATAATAATAATATATTATTTACTTACCAAAATTGTAAGTAAATATAGTAACGTGGATCCATCATTCATTCGATTTGCTTGTTTTCTCTTCGAACTTTCTTGATCTTTCGGTGCAAATCGTCAAAGAGTGGCTTAGGAAACAGTGATTCAACTTCTTGCGTTAGATCGAGTCGCAGACTTCTCCGTACGTTGGGTGAAGGTGCCGCCGATGATGATTTTCTTTTCGACTTGATGAGCTTTCTGGGTGCAGGTGGGCATTCTGTGATAACTGGGATTTTGTGATTCAAAGATGTTGGCGTTTTGAATCCGTCGTCGTCTTCATCATCTTCGTGATCGTGATCGTGCTGAGTTGAGTTGAATTCTCCTAGCTCTCGGTGTTTTCGTAGAGAGGGAAAGGTGTCGTCGATGCATTTGTCTTGTTTCTCGTCACCATCTTCATGTGCTTCTGCAGCTGTTACGACTTGTTGATCATCACCAAGCTGATCAGACTGATCATGTGAGGCCGTAACATGGTGAAATTCCCTCGAGGGTCTCTTCAAAATGTCGAATTCCACACCTTCTTGGTCTCCTTTGATGAGAAAGAGCTCTGAATTTGACATGCTTAGAGAGAAAATTTGGTTGAATTCTGAATACATGAAGGATACATATAAAAACCACTACAGCAATACAACAGAAGAAAAGAAAGGAAACACGGACAACCGACAAGCTAAGCTAGCAAAGAAGAGGAGAAAAAGGGTTGTTATATAGATCCTAAATGCATGGAATCAGCAAATCACCATCTTTAATTTGCTGTTTGTTGAGTGATTTCTCTGATGGGTTTCCTTTGCTTTGTTTAGATTTATGAATTTTGTTTTTGGTGAGAGAGAAAGAGAAAGGAAACGGTTTTAACAGCATATGAAAGAAAGAGATTGAGGGAGTTGATGTGCATCGGATCCTTCGCCAAGAGGCTTTGAAAGCCTCCACACACATTCACCAACTGATGATATTACCTCACTCACTTCTTAGCACTATAATATCTTGTTTTCGCACTTGCTTTTCTCCTTTTACTGATCATCTCTACGAACTTTGATGCATCTCTGCACGTGGTTTGCTACATGGGGACCATCTCTTCTACTTCACTCTCATCTAATCTAATCTACATCTCTTCATTTATCATCTCCCGCTTTATTCATTTTCAACCCCCTACCCAGATGCCTTGTTACAAGTAATTGATTCTAATTAATTAAACAACCATTTTGACTTTGCTATTTGCCACCTCCTTTCTTTGCAAATCCGTGTACGCGCATCATCGCCGTTTCTTCCAGGTATTTTGACTTCAATCATGCCAAGATTCGCTTGCTGTTAGTAAAAGATCTGCATTACTTTTTTGATTACATGTTCCATTGGAAACGTTTTAAACTACTCTACTCCATCACCCCGTTTAGAGTTAATATTATTGTACTGTGCTTCAAGGATCTATCTAAAAATATGTATCTGTCTGTCAATAATAATCTGTATTAAATGGGGACGGAAGCAACAAAACCAACTCATCGTTTTCCATCATTAGGACTAAATGATATCAACTACTTGCTTCAAAATTAGGTACATGTGTATGTATATCTTTTCTTTAGGGTGGGGTAAGTGCTACGCAGCGTTTCAAAAACTAGTAAATTAACTTTGGATTCCTCCGCTGGAAATGGAAGCTGTTGAGATTTGGTAAGCTTCCAGATTCAACTAACTCCTCGCATCACACCCTCCAAATCTGTCAATTAATATTTGTTTAATAAAAACAAAATTGATTTTATCGTGATATGATAAATACGGACGAGATAAAAGTGGAATATATCATTTTATACTTTTGAGTAAGCTTGGGGGTTGCATGGTTTGCATCATCAAAGAGTAAGCAAATTTAGAACCCAAACCCACGCGCCTTTAAGAGGCAAGCAGAAGACAGTCCAATGAGCAAGTGACAGGAATGCAGCAGAGTATGTTTTAAGCAGAACATGTGAATCATGAACGCTATTTGGGTTCTGGGATTAAGTACAAAACAAGTAATTAATAATTATTAGTTGATAGTTTAATAAGGAAATGAGCTAAAAAGACTGAGAATGGTTCCATGCGGGGCGGCCTTAGGCTGAGGCAGAGGCTGGCGCTGGCGGGCGAGGGAGGGAGGGAACTACAGGGCATGATTACTAAAGGCAGGCACAAGCCACATGGGGTTTGCGTCATGATTTTGGTTGGTTCCATTTTCCATAACCAACCATTGCTTACCATCATATCATATTCCATGTCTCACAATTATGAAGCACCTCATTCTTTACCCTGCCTTGCCTTCAACTCTTCCCTTTTCAACCCCACAACCACAAGGACAACCAACCATTACAAACCTCCCCACTTTGAGTTTGCGTTATCCTCATAACTACTTTTTAATAAGGCTGCCATTCGGCATCCTATTATTTGTTTCCGTTTTAGGTCAACTGGGTTCCAAATTATTTTTATTTTTATTATAAATACGAGAGTATTTGTGTATATATATATATATATAGAGAGAGCGAGCGAAATGGCCGGCCCGAAAAGTTTTGGAAGATACGATATAGTATTCTCCCATTGTATATCTTGCTAGCTTACAAGGGAATGAAAGGATTAATGAGGTAGCCTAGTACGTGTTGTCTTAAACTTATTGGCGTATATCGAAAAAGCCGTCATTACCAACAGATAAAATCAATGATAAATCTGATATATCAAGATCACACTGTCACTGTAAACAAAATGCTTGGTGGATTGATGAAAAATACGCGTAGATGTAGCATGCAGTGCGTGCATATGTGAAGCACGTGTATGTATCAGATGGGGATCTGGGTCCAGATACTCTTTCTGCAGCGTCCATGATTCCTCCACTTTTAGAAGATGCTTTAGAGCCCAGTTGGTCTCTCTCTCTCTCTCTCTGGACAGAAAGTTTCTTGGAGTACAAGGTCATGTTGTCCACTATGTTGTGTCTGTAGCTTGTTAGTGACTTGGTATGTCAGGAAGGAACGTAACCCCACATTTGCAATACTGTTAGGTAACCTTTTATTATCATCACTTATGCTCCTTCCTCTTAAAGTCAGAAACGCCTGTCATTCTCAACTCTCAATATCATGTGGGTCAACTTGGAAAGTTGATTTAAGTTGACCCAACTCCCAATGTCCAGCTAAATTGCTTGCTAACTCATGTCAATTTGCCATGTCAATTACCAAGCTCCTGAATTTCGATTTCTTTTTATGCCTGAACGAGCAAACACTCTAAGTAGCTCGCTAATTTGATGTTTGATCTTCTCTGGGATAGAGATGAGTAAGCATATATCATGACAAATACCAAATCAATCTACTCGTTGCTTTTCCACTTACCATATTAGGATAATATCGTACTTCTTTAAGTTCATATTCTAGGTTTTCTATCTTAAATGATATCATGCTATATCAATCACCATATTTGATTAACAATTATAAATCAAACCATATCGAATATTCAAACTTATAATCAATTATAGTGATAGAATTGAATGGTGTTTGAGATGGATAGGTGTGGATATATGAATGATCACACACACACACACACACTCTCTCTCTCTCTCTCTCTCTCTCTCTCTCTCTCTCTATATATATATATATATATATATAAAATTAAATTAGATTTTATATTTGAAAAATTAAAAACTCGATCTAAGTTTATATACTTATGATGCTGGTCATCATAGCTAGTAGGCATCTTGCTACCATTGATCCTCGATAAAAATAGTCGGTGATATTTGGTTGTCATTAATGGTGGTTTGGACAAAGTTTTCTATGTGATGATTTTTAAGTCATTTTAATGAGATACATATCTCATTACACATAATGATTTAGGTGGGAATTAGATTTTAGATCTTCTATTTGCTTTTAGAATCTTATAATAGTATTCAATTTAAATAATGCATTTATCCAAACTTTTCTTAAGTAAATTATGAAAAATAGAAAGACACTTTCATTTTTTAAAAATAGTTTATTATATTTTCAATCATAGGAATCAAATCAAATTATTCCAGAGGGTGAATAACTAAAATAAAGTGAGATGTTTCCAAGTAATTAAGTAGAAAAATAAACAAATACAACTCGCGGCATCATTGTACTCGAAGAATCAGTGTCAATCATATGCGTATTGGTTAGTATTTAATCACTTAACCCTTACCCTTTTAAATGGGAAAATTTTTGGACCTTCAATTAATTTTTAAGAAATATTTGACCCTACATTTTTATTAAACTAAAATTTATCCTCTAAAAATTAAAAATATTTTTTCAAACCTAACCTTTACCTCCTATATATTTGGGGGATAAGTGTTATCTTTTAAAGATTTTTAGAAAATAAGTGTTAGTTTAATAAAAATGTAGGAATATAATTTTGTTAAAATTTATTTGGAGGGTTATTGTAATTTTCCCTTTTAAATGTACTGTAACTGTGTTGATGGTTCTGTCTAAAAGTACGGGGCGCACCAGACGAAATAATTTCCCACAACGTGCAGAGAGGACCAATGAGTAAATACGATTAAAGACGGAGGACAAACCCGTCACCTAGAGAAGCGGAAAGCAAACCAGCTGGATCCACCAGAGCCGCCAGATCAGAGTGATGCGTCGCGTGGACCGTAGATTCATTACTTAAACGACAACCAAGTTGCTCTTCAAACGCCATTTGCTTCGCATTTAATTCGCATTTCGTTTCTCATTTCATTTGGTTTTTGTCCGTTTTTGTGTCTGTTTTTCGCCCATTTTGAACCAACGAAAGGCTGTGAGACCTGCGCGGGTAGCTACCCTCAGACAACGACTTCAAAGCAACGCCAAATCTAGGGTTTCAATAAGGTCAGTTCTCGGATTATCTTGCTAGATTTTCAATTTCACCTCTTTTCTTATTTCTAATTTACTTCGTTTCGATCTTCAAAATGCTGCATTGACTGGATTGGAATTTCTACTTGGCCTCTGGTACTGGCTGTTGTTTTTACTAATACGCTGTCATCTTCTGGACAAGTTGTTCATAATGTTGCCAAATTCAGTGTTGGATTGGATTTGATTTGTGCTATAGTTATCGTTAATCAGTGTTGTTTTTAGCGTAAATCAGCTTAGTGGCTTCAAACTTCAGATATGGATTGATAGGAGATACAAGTATAGTGAGAGAGTATGATTGGCGAATTGATCTTGCTTGAAGTGTAGTTCATTTATTGCTTTTTTAAAATCTTGGTACGGAATTATACATCATTATATCTTTTCAAATTGTGCTTTAGATCTTGCACTATTGAAGTTCGAATCGTTGTTACTGTTAATTTGGTTGATACTTCCTTTGATTTTATCTATTTTTAGTGTTCTGTTTAGGTGTATGATATATAAATGTATATAGCTTTTTATTATTTTTTGCTTGTGGTGTTGATTATGGTGCTAGATGCCAATCAAAAGAAACTGGTTATGTATTAGTATTGTAATTACTAGTTATGTAATGCTGCTTTAAACAATAAACATTGCCATGGATTTAAATGATCCATTTCTCTGTAATTCATTGATAAAACTGATCACATAGTTTCTTAAAAGGCTTTATGTTGTCGTATTCCAAATATTCTAATGTAATGCTGTTATTTTTTTTTAGCATACAGTAGAAGATGGCAGAGACAGAGGATATTCAGCCTCTTGTCTGCGATAATGGAACAGGAATGGTTAAGGTACAATACAAATTCTTTATCCTTGAGAAATGGGGGCTACAAACTATCTTTCAGCTAAAGTAGTATAACTCCTATCTGGGGAACATCTTAAAAAATTATTTCTAGATATAGTAGCTGATAAATTTATAAAATTTTGTTAGGCTGGGTTTGCTGGAGATGATGCTCCAAGGGCTGTGTTCCCTAGCATTGTTGGCCGTCCTCGTCATACCGGTGTGATGGTTGGCATGGGCCAAAAAGATGCTTATGTTGGGGATGAGGCTCAGTCTAAGCGTGGCATTCTGACTTTGAAGTACCCGATTGAGCATGGAATTGTTAGCAATTGGGATGATATGGAGAAAATTTGGCATCACACATTCTATAACGAACTTCGTGTTGCTCCAGAAGAGCATCCGGTTCTCCTCACTGAAGCACCTCTTAACCCAAAGGCTAACCGTGAGAAGATGACCCAGATCATGTTTGAAACATTCAATGCTCCAGCTATGTATGTTGCAATCCAGGCTGTTCTTTCACTTTATGCCAGTGGACGTACAACTGGTAAGATTTTTAATTAGTGTAACTGATATTTTACTTGGCTTGATTTGGTATTGCAACTTGGGTTCTCTGACACAATCATCTGATTAAAAATCAACTACTATCTATCTGGTTCCTGAAGAACTTCTTGGTCAATTAGAAAGCTCTCCCTCATTTTTCTTCTTTGTGTGTCATTCTTCATATGACAGCTTAACTGGGTGTTTTAGCTGGATTCTTATTTCACTCCTTTGTCCTTTCCCTATTTGTGTGTGAAATTTATCCATGGCCTTATTCAAGTAAATGGACATTTTGAATTGTTTGGGAAAAAATTTACTATAAAACTTAAAAGAAAAAATTTTAAGTTATGAAGAATGATTGTGCACAACAGAAATGGAAAGATTATTTAATATAATATGCAACTTCTTCAAGTAATATGGGAATTTTTTGGGGGGGATGATAAATTCCAGAGAAGTTTTGCACTGTGTGATATTGAATCTAATATTAAATTATTAGTAGTTTTTTTACAGTATTAAGGACGATTTGTGTACAATGCTTTATTCTGCAGGTATTGTGCTTGACTCTGGAGATGGTGTCAGCCACACTGTCCCCATCTATGAGGGTTATGCTCTTCCACATGCCATCTTGCGTCTTGATCTTGCAGGTCGTGATCTCACTGATGCCTTGATGAAAATCTTGACTGAACGTGGCTACTCGTTCACTACAACAGCTGAGCGTGAAATTGTGAGAGACATGAAGGAGAAGTTGGCATACATTGCTCTTGATTATGAACAGGAATTAGAAACTGCCAAGACCAGCTCTGCTGTTGAGAAGAGCTACGAGTTACCAGATGGTCAGGTGATCACCATTGGGGCTGAGCGTTTTCGATGCCCAGAAGTCCTTTTCCAACCTTCCATGATTGGAATGGAGGCTGCTGGTATTCATGAGACAACTTACAACTCTATAATGAAATGTGATGTTGATATTAGGAAGGATTTGTATGGGAATATTGTCCTTAGTGGTGGTTCCACCATGTTCCCTGGTATTGCTGATAGAATGAGCAAAGAAATTAGTGCATTAGCTCCTAGCAGTATGAAGATTAAAGTGGTTGCTCCCCCTGAGAGGAAATATAGTGTCTGGATCGGAGGATCAATTTTAGCATCACTCAGCACATTCCAGCAGGTAATTTTATTTTTCTATTTCAATACACATCAATTGTTGATCTTGTTCAAATTGGTTTCTAAGTTCCTGATGGGAGATCTTTTAATTTCTTTTTGAGTGCAGATGTGGATTGCCAAAGCTGAGTATGATGAGTCTGGCCCTTCAATCGTTCACAGGAAATGCTTCTGATCTCAAGCAAGGATAGAGGGATTCAACTACTGTGCTATTATAAAAAGAAATGCTGCTTGCATTCTCATTCATTTTGTTGTCTTTTCGTTGTTGTTCTTCATTTTAATGTCTGGACAATGATCGTAAAAGAATGCAGGATTGATGTATTATTGCCCATTCTTTATCCCATTTTTCTTCGTAGTGATGAACTGTTTGGTATCAAACCTTCTGGTAGAATGTTAATTCTGTCTTATTTTTATTTTCTCATTACCGTAGTGTTCACTTTGTTGGGATACTTTTGGACTCGCTTGCATTCAGTAGAGAGATAATGATCAACTTCGAGTTTTAACCTAATTGTTAGGTTTTTTAGGTTAAAAGTTTAAGGGTAGACTTAACTTTCGGTTAAGGGTATATGTTAAGATACTAATATTTGTGCATTTTAAATTCATTCTAATCATTAATTTATATTGAAAAATAGATTTTTATTATAAAAATTATAAAAAAATTGTTTTAATATATTTTTAAAAATAAATCAATGATTAAAATAAATAAAAATATACAAGTTTTGAGAACTTAATATGTGTTTTTAGAGTATATAATAAACTTATTAAAAATTTAATTATTTATTAATATTTGACTTAAATTTTTATTTTTCTTGTCAAAAAGAATTTTTATGATAATATTATTTGTTTCAATCTTACTTAAAATTAAATATGTTTGAAAAATATGTGAGGTTCAAATAGACGTATTCATTTGCATTTGTTTTGAGTTTGTAATAAAAGCACATCCACTATTATATCATTAATATGTGTTATGTCCACCCCTAAGGATGAGAATTACTGGTGTCCTTCGCCTTGGGAACCACCTCGGACTTTTTTTTGGCGGAGTTAAGGGTAAGGAGAAGATAAGGATCCACCTTAAATAAATAACTAGATTTCTTTTGTTATTTTCGACAATCTACAATGTATTTACATGTTTGGTGCTTGAAAAAATGGCATGGTGGTAGCTTGAGCTACTATGTGTGTTATCTGAAGATTGAATGTGTAATGCCTCTTGTGGTGGTACTTTGTAACACTATACTTAAAGAAGCAAATCATCCCTCTTAAACTCAACCTAACAGCCACCGTGAGTCAGAGTGCCCTCTAGACGCCCCATTTTAAGACGACCGTCTTGAGCCAGGTCAAGGTTCACTATTGATTTGGCAATTCGGTAGTTACCTGCTTAATGACATACTCCAAGCAGCCACTCATAAACCAACAAAAAAAGAAAGCACGCAACACACCCACTTGCTTTCTACTATTGAGTAGGACTCAACTCGTAACCACCATGCCATAGGTATCCTCCGAAGGGTCGTACCCAAATACAAACCGAAGAGAGAGATGATCACCTCAACCATCCACGTGTGGCCACCAACCGTGGTAATCGATATGCAGTCATTTTGCGGTCCCACAGTCATCATGGGGTGAACCAATAGTAGCCCAGCACATTGCAACTTACCGTATCCTCCATGGGAAAGTTACTCTGACCCCCCAAATACATTACACTAAAACACTTAAATCCAATATTTGTTTAAACTAACGCTTACCCCCTATTATTCTAACAACGTTAAAAAAGAATTTTATAAATTTAAAAAATACCGTTACTACCCTCCTTTCCTTTTTACCATCTCTGTGGTCTAATCACCCATCCCGATCTGCATCTGCCTAACATCAGCGACTCTCCCTTCCCCTTTCCTTCCAACCCACTCTCTCTTCCCTTTGAA
>JANKKB010027494.1:0-10975 GCA_026225775.1 Bursera palmeri | reverse complement strand
ATATATATATATATATATAATTTTTATTATTCAATGTTTCTAACTATGCATGGTCTTTCTTTTTCTAGCTTTTGATATGATAAATCTGTTAAGATGTTTACTATTTATTATTTTCATTGTTTTTTTTTTTTCAATGTTTCAAATTCCCGAAAGTATGAGATGAATCTATGGGCTAATAGGCTAACTTGGTGGATCTGAAATTAAGCCCAAACCACTCAAGTCCAAAGCATGGAAACCTTAAACACACCAAACAAAGAACACGGACTACATTCGATTCGAAGTTTGCAGAAGAGTTTGAGTTGTGAAGTGTACCAAGTGGTTGAGAATGGGACACACGGGAGTTCTTTAGGAGAAGCGACGGGTGGAGGAGGCATCCACTCCTCACCACCAATCTCCGCCAAGCCACTCCTGCCCTTGGCATTGCTCTTGTTGCTTTTGGATTCTTTCTTGTCGGTGAACAAGACTACAACAAGCTCATCGGTCCTTCTCCTTCCAATCACCACCACCACGAATCTTCTCATGCTCCATCTTCTCACTGATCTGCACACTACAGGTTAGTTGTTTGTAGGTCTGGGTCTTCATTTTTTTAATAAAATTTGTGTAGTTCTTGTCAAGTCAGGTAATTTGTGAATATATAGTATGCAAAATCTGTGATTATTATTATGGGTTTCATTTTGATTGTTTTTTTTTTTTTTTGTGAATTGGGTTTGTTTTGATTGTGTTTTTGTGAGATGGGTTTGTTTTTATTCTATTTTTGTGAAATGGACTTGCTTTGATTGTGTTTTTGTGAAATGGGTTTTTGTCTGATTGCGTTTTTGGAAATGGATTTGTTTTTATTGCGTTTTTGGGAAATGGGTTTGTTTTATATGCTCTACTAATTGAATCTTAAATTGATTTTGGTGGGTTTGTTTGTTTTGATTGGAAAGTGGGTTGCTTTGCTTCTTAGTTGGCTGTATAAGATGATTAAGAATTTTATTTTATTATTATTTTTGATTCTGTCTATGATTTTAGAGATTCTATGAAATGGGTCTGTGGTAACGTTAGGTTTTTTTAATGTTCTGATCTGGTCAAGGTGATCCCATTACTTTATAGTCAGTTCATGAAGGTTTAGGCTTTTGATAATGTTCTTTTAATTGATTTTTGTCAAATAGGTTTGATATTTATGCTGTACCATTTGCTAATCTTGTATTAGACTTGTTGGGACTTTGCTGATTTTCTGTGGGCATAAGTTTTTATTTTTCATTTTTTTTATTTGTACGAAATTTGGGATTTTTTGATATTATAATTGGTTTCTGGTGTGGTCTGTCACTGAGCTCCATCTAAAGTTTTCTTATCGTGCAATTGGGGTTTCATTTCAATATTGTCTCTAACAAGCCAGCCCTACTTTGTTGGACTGTAATATCGTTTCCTGCATTTGATTCAAAATTGTAGGTTAGTTATGGCTTATTGAATAACTTAAAGGTAGGTGTACATTGGCAGGTTAAATTATAAATTATATGGAATGTGTGAATGAATATTTGATCAGGCATAAGAGTGATTAAAAGATATTTTTTCTGTGGGAATTCTCATCTATTTATCTCATAAATGCACAACTCAAATCATAAAATTAGGTTCTCACATGGAAAATGAGCTTATTTGCTTTCTTGATCTAGGAAGCATGTTCTTTAATTTAGAACTTCCAATTTTTTACCTTTTCTCCTTATTTTTAAGTGGCAAGTGGGAATGGCGGTAGTGATGTGTGCGAGGGTAGTGGTATTAAAATAATAAAAACTAGATGTATCATTGGATGAGAGCACAAAATGCTTAGTGAAGCTCAGTTGTTGAAGCTTCATATGACATTAATTAGTCGTTGTATTCGACACTTCATTCTTTTGGTGAATAAAGAGTTGAGTATCTGGAAAAAGTGAAAGAGAAGAAGTAGTGAAAGGAAGTTTGAGTTGAGGAAGCGCCATGTATGTCTCACCGTTTTTCAACTTCTACTCTTAGACACCCTCTCACAGACCCGAATATGAAGGGAAAGAACTAAAAAATGAAATGCAGATCGTAGAGAAAGTATATAGAGTGTGTTGATAGAAGTGGAGATGTGTCGGAAGAACGGGTAAATACTTATAAATTAAAATGAAGAGTTTGGATATATGACATTTTATTATTCAATGTTTTTAATAATTCATTGTCTTTCCTTTCTTTAGTTTTGTTATATTCATAATTCTTGTTAAAGGTTTTGAGAGGTAAGTTTGAGATTTCCCCAAAAAAAAAAGAAAAAAAAAAAAGAAAAAAAAAGGAAATACATTTAAAATTGTGAAAAGCATTGAAACCATTAAATTTATGGGCTAATGGGCTATCTTTGTGGATCTGAGAATAGGCCCAACGAACAAAAAGGCCCAAACCATTGAAGTCCAAAACATGGAAACGTCGAAAACAACAAAGAACGAACTCCATTGATTTGAAGCATGCAGAAGAGCTTGAGTTGCAAAGAGGTTTGACAAGGGAACCCACTAAGTTCGTCAGGGGAAGGGACGAGTGGAAGAGGCATCCACTCCTCACCAGCAATCTACACAAAGCCACTCCTGGCCTTGGCATATTCATTGCTTCTGCTCCTGCTTCGTCTTCTCACTTATCTGCTCACTTTAGGTCAGTTGTTTGTAGGTCTTTGTCTTGAATTTTTTATAACGTGTTAGTTCTTCTCAAGTCAGATAATTTGTAAATATTTAGTATTCAAAATCTATGCTTTTCTTGTTTATTATTATGGGATTTGTTTTGACGGTGCTTTTTTTTTTCGTTATGCTCTAGTACTTGCTAATCTTGTATTGATTTTGGTGGATGTGTTTGTTTTCATTGGGAAATGGGTTGCTTTTTAGTTGGGTGGCATAAGATGGTTAATCTGCTACCTTTTTTTTTTTTTTTTTTTTTTTTGTATTNCTGCTACCTTTTTTTTTTTTTTTTTTTTTTTGGTATTGGGGTTTTGTTTTGAATTGCCTTGAGCTCCATCTAAAATGTTATTTTTTTTACAATTGGGGTCGGTTCAACAGTGGCTCGAACAAGGAACTCCCACTTTGCCCAACTCTAATATGGTCTCTTCTTCATGATCATAGGATATGGCTGGATAAACAGAATTTCTCCTAGTCTAACATTTGCGAGTTACTTTTATTTTTCCATTTTTTCTGAATTTATATTAGATGGCATTTTAATGGTAGACTTTCGAATATAAAGCAAAAATATGATCTAATTCAACAACCAAATTCTCCTCTATGCAAATACTTGTAATGCCAAAACTGTACTGTATTGTGCTAATAATATTTCATTGGTTTAGTTACTTCAATATCTCTTTTATATGAAGATCTTCTGGTAAACTACTTATGTTCAGAAGCTATCAAATATCTTGCTGAAAAAGGATAGTTTGATCATATTATAGGGTCATTGTAACTTATTGACATCACTGAAAGATCTTACGCCAACGTTAAGGTAGTGAAATTTTATGAAATTTTAGGATTTGAATTTGTGATGTGAAAGAGAATTTTGTGTATTTTTGTGAGTAAGAAAGTTGGATTGAACTAGCTCTGTTACCGATTGATGAAGAACCGATGGAGTCAAATTCTCAAAAAGAATGGGGAGAAAATAATAGTAGAAATTAGGAAAGAGTTAGACAAAAATTAGATGAGGGGTTAGCTTGTATGCAGATGGGTTGAAGTGGTCAAAGTTTATGTTTTTGTTGTTTTAAGTTGTGTATTCATGTTGGGTTGTTATTTCATAGAGTTCTGTGGTTGTAAAAGAGAAGAGCGTGTTAGTTATCCTTTTGGCTGGAGGAAAGGGCAAGAGAATGGGTGTAAGTCTCTTCTTGTTCAAACTTTTGTTGTTGATTGACGTGAAAGAAAATGGTATTTTATAATTCAATAAATCATTGCAATATTCCATATTCATTTGTTTGCTTGTAAACTATGTAAAACACAGTGCAATAATTCGATGCTCTTGGCTATTCTATATACCTGACATATCTTGTGTTAAAAATAAGAGAAATAATTTTTGTATATTTCTCATAGTTTGTACATCTTTATATACTAATAGAATCTAGTCTAAATAAGAAATACTATAAAACACAATAACTACTTTCTTAATCTGTTTTTTCCTAATCTACACAACTTAATAATAATAATCTATCTTCCTAATTTACAAATCAACACAAGCTAGAATATATAAATCATATGCACCAAATTTGCTACAAATAAAGTTAATTCGAAGACCCTGAGAGATTTAGTAAGAATAATTGTTAGTTAGTTGTCAGAAGATATGGTAAACCAGTAGCGAAGAATAGTAATGGAAGTAGTGAACGGTAACCATGACGATGGTGAAAAGTAAATGCAGTTGTGAACAGTAACAACAACAGTGTCATAAACAATGATTATGGTATGTGAACAGTATCATGATGGTGAACAGTAATAAGAACCTTGATTCAGAGAATAACTAAATCGAACCTTTAAAAAAGAAAAATTTGATGAAAAACATGACAAAATAGGTGACAAGAGGTTTTGCCGGCGAGAGAGAAACGATCAGGTTGGTGGTGTTGTAGTGGAAATCTGACACCGGTGAGGGGTAGTCTGAACTTCGCCGGAAAACTATGATGGTCGCTGGAAAAAGATGACTAAAATTCTTGACTCTGATACCATGTTAAATGAGAAAAATAATTTTTGTATATTTCTCATAATTTGTACATCTTTATATACTGATATAATCTAATTTAAATAGGAAATAGAATAAAACACAATAACTACTTTCCTAATCTACACAACTTAACAATAATAATCTATCTTCCTAATTTCCAACTCAACATTTTGTTAACCTTAGATTTGTGTAATTAGTTTTATGGTTGGATGGGAATCATTAGTTTTTCCGCTTTTACGGAGTCTAAACTTCTTTGAAAACCAAGGTTGTACTTGGTTAACGATTTATTTTTAAGTTGTTTATGCTTTTCTTCTTTAGAGATTGTTGTTTTATGTTAATTCTTGGTTTAAATGTATAAGACATAGCATTGTTGGTTGTAGCACCAATGAGGGTGACACTTTATAAATGTAATTTTAGATCTTGAGATTTCATATGACCTTAATTAGCTGTTATATTCTGCACTTTATTCTTTTTTTTTTTCCCTGTCAAAGCTACCAAATGAAAAGATCAATCTATGGGATTGGTATCAAGAGGTAACCAATGCAGTATTAATTTTATTTGTTTTTTGGATGATGGTTTTGTTCTGTATCCTGGTATCAACTTTTGATTGTGTGTATCTATGTACTGTAATGTCCTTGTGTGCAAAGTTATATGCTTACATTTGCCGTTTACTTTGTTATCTTTAGTTATTTAATTTCTTCTTCCAGATGGTGGTTTTATGATGTTTGTTCGAATAGGTGAGCATGCCAAAGCAGTATCTACCACTTTTGGGCCAACCGATTGCGTTGTATAGGTAAATGGCAATTACTCATATAAGCCATTCAACATTATTGTTGCCACATTTAGCTTTGAATTTAGAACTTGTGAGACATGTTAACCAAAAATCTGGAAATCAGAAGACAGGCTAGCAAATTATGATAGAATGCTTGGTTCAAGAGGTCCTAGTTAGAATATCTTTTTTGGTTAGAAATCAGATATAATATCTTATGTTATTCATAGAACATTGACCAACTGCATTTTGTTTCATACCACAGTATTAGAATGAGTTGGTGTTTGGTTATGGTTATAATGAAGACTCAACTATGATGTGAGAGGTCTCCTTTCTGAAGACACTGACTTTTGGTTCTGATATAGAAGCAAAGATTACTTTGTTGCCATAGTTTTCCCAATGTGATTCACAATTCAATATGGCTCATGTCAGAATAGTCCTTGGCCTATACTTTAACTGGGAATTGTTCTGGAACTTTAAGCAAAATTAAGATGGCGTGCATAAAGTTATAAGGGTTAGTCTTTCAGTTTCTTATGACAGAACCTCATATACTGAAATAATAACATGCTCTTTTCTGTCTAGTTTCTATACTTTCTTTCACATGTTTGAAGTGATGGAAATTGTTGTAGTTTGTGATCCATCCTACTGGGACTTTCTCTCTAATCTATGTTTGTGTGAGTGTGCGTGTGCGCACATGAGCATGCATGCATAAATGCATGCTCAGACAAGTGTGGTTTCCTCCCATTAACGTGTATTTAAGTGCTGCAGTGCTAAGGGAGATATTCAAACAAATTTGTGGGCTTTGTTTTCAGACACCAAAGATAAGATCAACATAGACCTTAAATTCACACTACCCGGAAAGGAGAGGCAAGATTCTGTATACTGTGGATGTCAGGTAATGCTCCATGATTACAAAAAGTTTTAGTTCCTTGTGGTGATATGCACTTGCTTGTTTGGTTTCTTGTTCCATTTCATGATCATAAGATTATGGTTGGTTGAACAGAATTTCTACTAGTCTAAAATTTAATTTAATTCTTTTTTCATGTTTTCTGAATTTATGGTACATAGCAATTTTAGAGGTAGACATATTCAAATAAAAGGCAACAGATGTGATCTTTTGCCAATGTCTGTAATGCCAAAAGGCAACACCAAGATTTCCTGCACACCAATGTTTGTAATGCCAAAACTGTTCTTTGTTGTGCTAATAATATCTCATTGTTTTTTACTTATATATATATATATATACTTTTATGAAGATCTTCAGATCAACACATTACGTTCAGAAGCTATCAAATAGCTTGCTGAAAAAAGATGGTTTGATCATATTATAGATCCATTGTAACTTATCTATCATTTTTTCCATTTACTTAATGGCTTGCTAACCTGTTAGTGGCTGAAATTTATGATATCTTTCATTATGATAAAATATGTTTGAATCAATATATGGTACTTGTTTGTTTCAGGCAATTGATTCAAACTCTGAGCTTGTTTGCATCCATGATTCCCCAAGACTGCTGGTATTATCTGAAGATGCAGGAAAGGTATGGGTTAGAAAAACTATACAACCATTACACATTTATAAAGCTAAATTTATAGTAATTGATAATTATTAATTATAACAGTGCATCTACATTTATAGTGGTAAGGGAAAGTTAAAAAAAGGAAAAAAAAAAAAAAGTGAAAAAGGATAACCACGTGTCACGATTTCATCTTCATTCGAAATGATTTTCCGATGAGGAGGCTTATCGTGTTCATCAACTGTTTATGGTTAGGTCCTTAAGGATGGTTTGCAGATTGGAGCAGTTGTTGTACTTGGTGTTCCATCCAAAGCTACAATTAAAGAGGTACGTGTTAATCTTTGCATGTCAATTTCTTTTACGTTTTAAAATTCATCTCCACAGTAAATATGACTGAGTTTGCGGATGAAGCTAAAATAAAAAAAAATTGTGTTGATCACATGCTATTTCTTTTATTATCTGCGCCAGATATTAAATAATATTTCATTTGTTGGCCAAGATTCATGCATGATTTAAGCGTGCTGGTAATTCAGTATATTGTTTAAATTCTCTCAGTTTATTGATTTTGCAAGTCTGGTTCATTTCCTAATTTCAACACAGGGAAACAGCGAATGTTTTGTAGTCAGAACCCTGGACCGGAAAACACTTTGGGCAATGCAGACCCCTCAGGCTTGCTGTTGAAGAAAATTATATACATTCCGTATATCCTTGAAAATGCGCTTTATTATTCCGCATATCGGAGAGGTTATCTTTTTATATTGTACTGGTGATTAAGCCTGAGTTTCTTAGGAAAGGATTTGTGCTTGTCAATAGGTACTTAACTTATAAAGATCTTTCCTTTACTGTTCAAACTAAAGGTGATTGTATTTTATAATCACGTCCTAAACAGAAAATGAGTTGTTAGCATTTGAACTTATCTACAGGGAAGGTCTTGAAGCTGCTGATGTGTCAGATTGTGGAGCACCTTTAACATCCTGTATACATCACTGAAGGATCTTAGACCAACATTAAGGTAGTGAAACTTTCTTCTGTTATCCTTAGACATTTTAACATCTTCACATCACTGAAGTGAGTACTTTTTACCCTGCACTACATTAGTTCTTCTCGACATTTATAATTTTCATTGTATGCATGATAAAATGAATTATTGATTATATTGACTGCGAATTAATTTGTCGAGTTTCTCCGACTTGCAGGTTACAACTCCTGATGATTTGTTACTTGCAGAGAGAATATTGATATGAGCTGAGAGTCTCCGAAACGAAGTTCATAGCCATTCTGGATTGCAATTTTGCATTTGCTCAATGCTCCATTCTGCTCCAACTTCTGATTACAAAAGTTCATTATTTTCTTCATGAAGTTATAGTCACAAGATGATCTTTATTCTTCAAAGCAATTGATTAAAGCATATTGATATCTCCATCTCCAAAGATTGATGTGAAATTATTCTCTAACCTTCTAAGAGTTTTAATTATGCCGTTTAGATTAAAGATGCGATAGAAACCAAACATTGATAAATTTTTAATGACCTTTCTCTCTCATTAAATGCCAATTAATCTTTTTATTACCAGTATAATTTATAAAGATTAAAAAAAGGTTTGATTTTTTCAATTTATTTATTCTAATATAAATTGTGTGCGTGTATATATATAAATATATATATTTTTGGTGACATTCCACTAGCCGTCCACCCGTGTGCTAAGAAATTGACTTTTGACTAGTTGATCTAAAATGAAAAGAAAAATGAAATGGTTCATTTTCGATGTTTCTTTGGGATGAAATTAATTCATGTACCTCACCCCCGTCGAGCTTGCATGTATTAAAAAATGAATTAATTCACAAAAACGAGAGGAAAATCACAAAAATCTTACCTATAATATGTAAAACCTATAAATTAATTCAACCAAAATAAAAACTATACTGGAAAACACAATAACTTTAACCGCCAGCAGTGAAAGGAGCATAACCAATAACAGAACCAAATAGAAAAACAGGTTTCATCAGTTTGATCTTGTACTGGACATTTCCACTATCCTCTTCTACTTCCATGAAAAACTGCACTTTAAACACCAGGTATAATAACAGGTATAATAATAGGTATCCAACAGGTATAATATCATAGTTGATCTAAGAGAGATCAACAGAGTTGGCATTTATAATAACAGGTATCCAACTCTCAATAACAGGAATAACAACACCAGGTATAATAACAGGTATCCAACAGGTATAATATCATTTATTGCACAAGTGATTTTGAAAAGATTGCATTTAGTAAAAGAGTGGCATTTAGAAAAGAGTTGGATACCTGTTTTAGTCGAAAGTCCAATTATTTATTGCACTGTCAGGGGTACGCTTGTAATTGGACTCAGGAGCACATGTGCAATAGTTGATCAAAACTCAATTTCTTAGCACCCTTTTAGTCGAAAGTCCAATTATTTATTGCACTGTCAGGGGTACGTTTGTAATTGGACTCAGGAGCACATGTGCAATAGTTGATCAAAACTTAATTTCTTAGCACCCTTTTAGTCCAAAGTCCAATTATTTATTGCACTGTCAGGGGTACGCTTGTAATTGGACTCAGGAGCACATGTGCAATAAATAATGTAATTCGGAATCTTATAGCTCTTTTATTAGTGACAGCATATTCTCTATAAATAAGCGCTGTCTTTCTCTAACTCAACACACACATTCTCTTCCAATTACTACAACTTCCATTTTGCTAACGATGGCAGTGGTAATTCTCTCCAAAATACTAAAAATCACAGACGTTAAGACGAAATTCATTATGAAAACTAAGTCTCTCCAATATTTCCCTCCTTTTAGTGAAGGCCAGGTTGCTCAAGATATCTCGGTAGCGGATGAGGAAGGGACACAGTGGCCCTTTCGCTTGATCGTCCGCAAAGGAGCGTATAGAAAGCCTGTTCTTTCAGCTGGTTGGCTCCACTTTGCTAGAAGTAAGAGACTGCAAACTGGTTTTAAAGTGCAGTTTTTCATGGAAGTAGAAGAGGGTAGTGGAAATGTCCAGTACAAGGTCAAAGTGATGAAACCTGTTTTTCTATTTGGTTCTGTTATTGGTTATGCTCCTTTCACTCCTGGCAGTTAAAGTTATAATGTTTTCCAATATAGTTTTTATTTTGGTTGAA
Source organism: Bursera palmeri (assembly GCA_026225775.1). Lineage (NCBI taxonomy): Eukaryota > Viridiplantae > Streptophyta > Magnoliopsida > Sapindales > Burseraceae > Bursera > Bursera palmeri. Next base: position 890 of record JANKKB010027494.1, on the reverse strand, counting down.
ATAATTTATAGTTTTTATAAATTATAGGTAAGATTTTTGTGATTTTCTTGGTGTTTTGCTGTATTTTTCTCTCATTTTCCCGGCGGCAAGCAGAAAAAGCCTGTACTTTCAGCTGGTTGGCGTAAATTTGTGAGGGAGAAGAATGTTCAGGCTTTAAGGTGGCGTTTTCCAAACAAGTCGACGAAGATACCGGAGACGTCAAGTACATTAACAGACTGGCGCCACTTGCTATAATATTCAAATCTGTTTTTGGTCTTGATCCTTTCACTCCTGGGCCGTCAAAGTTATTATGTTTTCCAATATAGTTTTTATTTTGGTTGAATTAATTAACAGTTTTTATATATTATAGGTAAGATTTTTGTGATTTTCCTCTCGTTTTTGCCAATTAATTCATTTTTTAATGCATGCAACCTAGACAGGGGTGAGGGGACATGAATTAATTTCGTCCCAAAGAAACATCTAAAATGAACCATTTCATTTTTCTTTCATTTAGATCAACTAGTCAAAAGTCAATTTCTTAGCACACGAGTAGACGGCTAGTAGAATGTCACCAAAATATATGTATATACAATTTATATTAGAACAAATAAATTAAAAAAAAAAATCTAACTTTTTTTTTTAATCTTTATAAATTATACTGGTAATGAAAAGATTAGTTGGCATTTATTGAGAGAGAAAGCTGTAATTACAAATTTATCAATGTTTGGTTTCTATCGCATCTTTAATCTAAACGGCATAATTAAAACTCTTCAGAAGCTTAGAAAATAATTTCACATCAATCTTTGGAGATGGAGATATCAATATGCTTTACTCAATTGCTTTGAAGAATAAAGATCATCTTGTGACTATAACTTCATGAAGAAAATAATGAACTTTTGTAATCAGAAGTT
>JANKKB010027493.1:0-10973 GCA_026225775.1 Bursera palmeri | reverse complement strand
AGAATATATATATTCCTTCAATTATGTGCTACAGTAAAAAAAAAAAAAGTGAAATTACCCTAATGGGCTGGACCCAACAGTGACATGAGGTAAGCCCTGTTTTTAGAGTCTGTTTTAATTTGAGATCATGTTAGTGACACTTTCAGTTTGTAGTCCCCATTCAAGCAATGGCTTGCACAACTAAGCATTTTATTATTTTTGTACTCACAAGAAGTCCAAGGAGAGACTGGAGTGGAACTCAAGTTACCTCCATATTGGAATGAGATTCATATATGAGTCTAAAGATTGACTGTGGAAGGAAAGAGATCGAATGGATTATCAGTTATCACAAAAAGAGAGTAATGAAAGCAAGAAAGAGGTAGAGATTGGTTTTCTCAATAAAACAGTGCGGACTCCACCAGTTTATGGTGGTGCCCTTTTGTAGGAGACTTAAAAGCATCAAATCAATTTGACCATTTGGTCTTTCTCATCTACTCTTTTTTTGTTTTTTATCAACATCTTGGCTCCACTACTATAATAATTGTTGAAATGAAACAAATGAATGACCGGAACCTCATCCTGCTTGCCTGCCTGCAATGGTGGATTCTGCAAAACCAGTGTAATTATAAAGCCTCGAGGCCGTCACCTCACACGACCTCAATGTTAAATAAGGTTCATCTCTCTTACTGACACTCTTCTCCACATATTTTGTGCTCTTACACATGTACACCCTTCATACTTTTTTTCATTACACTTGGGGCATTGTTTATCGTTATATATATTTTATATTTATTTTTTTTTCAATTTTCTAATGAATTTTATGTTTTATTATTTTTTATTCATTAAATAATCAATAGGTTTATTATTAAATTATATATAATTAGACAAAAAAAGGTAATATAGTTTGTACATTAAAATTTGAGAGAAGGAGGGGTTGGTTATTTAATAATTATATTAAATAGGTTTACTTTTATTTTAAAGGATATTGAAGTCTTTTTAACGGAGGTGAGTAGCATTTAACAACACTAGGGAAGGTTATTTTCCAAAAGTCGGGGATGATCTTATTTTTTTGTGGAACTGAGGGGGTACCTTGTCATTTACCCTTTCTATTTTTAAGGGCAGAAAAGTCTCTTTGGCAAAGCCTGTGACTGTGCTGTTAAAGTGTTATTTGGACAAATTACAGGGGTAAAAGTGTCATTTAACTTAAATAAATGTTTTCTGTCTTTTGCCAACATTTCTCTATAATATAAATAACTTTTAAGACTTTTAAATAAGTGTTATAAAAAGTATTTTATAGTATGTAATAAGTGTTATTTGGACAAATTAATTGAATGTTTTCTGTCTTAATTAGTAGTGACGGGTCTTCCTCATCTAAAGCATATGTGGAAAAAAGATTCCCAGGTGCACCCATTTTTTCTGCCGGAGTCTTAAACACACCCAGGCTAAAGGGAGTAAAGCAGCGTAATGAAGATTATATTTGGAAAAATGATCTCAATTCCACCATTCAACATACGTATATAGGCATGGTATGTACTAAATAACTTTTTTTTTTCTTTTCCTTTTTCCCCTTTCATGCCATTGCTATTTTAATTATTTGATCGCCAATTAGAAACAAATTTGTCATTCAACAGAAACTTAGAAGCTAATGCATCATTGTCAACCTCCATTATTAAAATTTCAATGAAGTAGATATCAATTCTTATTCTCAGAGTTATTATTATTATTATTGTTATTTTTTCCTAACATTTTGGTCCCTCCAAAATTAAATCCTGATTGTAGCATGTTTTGCGTTCCACAGGTTGGTCTCTGTGGCTGAGAGGATTTGAAAGTCTCTGAATATCCCTGCCTAAAAGAAAAAAGGAACGACCAACTTGCAGTCCACTTATTCTGCAGTTTAAGGTCACTAGTAGTGGATGAGCTTTCAGATATCTCAAGTGCTATTCCACACAATCTGCTGTGGTACTTGAACAATCTGGAAACACTGGAGGTAAGAAATTGTGATTCTGTGAGAGAAGTTTTTGATTTGGAAGGACAGCTGAATACTGATGGACATATGGAAGAAAAGTTGTCGACAAATTTTGGGCTTCGACAACTTGGTGTCATTGAAAATTGATAATTGCAACAGTTTGAGATATATATATATGCTCCATTTATAATCTTGGCCTTGTGCAACTCGAAAGAATAGAAATAAGAAACTGTGCAGAGATAGAAGAAATCATCGGAAGCAGAAAGGAGGGAGAGGAGGATGCGGTTAATGAAAGAACAGAAGGTGTAGTCGTCGAAGAAGAAAGGATAAGTAAGATGCAGCTATTTCCTAAACTGTAACATCTGATGCTCATAGATCTTCCAAAACTCACAAGATTCTGCAATTTCACCGCCAATGTCATTGAACTGCCCTCCTTGACCCAGTTTTCTATTCAGAATTGCCCAAATATAAAATCATTTATAATCGTGGGCCTTGTTCAACTCAAAAGAATAGAAATAAGAAACTTTGCAGAGATAGAAGAAATCATCAGAAGCAGAAATGAGGGAGAAGAGGATGCGGCTAATGAAAAAACAGAAGGTGTAGTTGTCGAAGAAGAAAGGATAAGTAAGATGCAGCTATTTCCTAAACTGTAACATCTGATGCTCATAGATCTTCCAAAACTCACAAGATTCTGCAATTTCACCGCCAATGTCATTGAACTGCCCTCCTTGACCCAGTTGTCTATTCAGAATTGCCCAAATATAAAATCATTCATATCTGGGAATCCTATATGTGAAGACATAACAGTGAGCAAAGAAACTGAAGAAATGAACTTCGAGGACTGCTATGCTGACATACATCCTCTCTTTGATGAAAAGGTGACTTTTGTTTTTTGCAGTTAATTTTACTACTTTAAGCTTTGTTGTTTCCGAGGTTCTAATATACTTTCTTTGTTTCTCATATGGTCCTTGTAAATAATTGACCTTATAGTTTGTTTTAGCAACTTCAGTTTACACTACTTGGACATATATGCATGTCATTTTCTCCTTGTGTGATTTATGTCAAGTTATTAACATAAAGGGATGATGTTGCAGGTTTCATTTCCGAGGTTGGATGATATAGTTCTTTCTGGCTTCGATAAATTGCAGATGCTGTGGCATCACCAACTCCATGAAGACTCCTTTCGCAAGCTACAGTCTCTGAGACTCAAACACTGTGAAAATATAATGACCATTGGTCTATCTAATACTTTGAGAAGATTATCAAGGCTTACGACCCTGCGTATCTCCGATTGTGTTTCACTAGAAGAGGTGTTTAGATTCCAGGGGCCAAACATTGTGGAAGAACAGACTATAGGCAAGATGCTTCTATCTAATCTAGTGACCCTGAAGCTCAAAGGTCTTCCAAGACTTGCAAGATTCTGCAACTTTAATGGAAATGTTATTGAACTGTCCTTCTTGTCAGAATTGAGGATTGATAATTGCCCTAGTATGAAAACATTCATCTCCAATTTTTCATGTGATGACAAGACATCAAGGAAGGAACCTGAAGAACTGAACTCAAAGGAGAAACTCCATATTGAGATACAACCTCTCTTTGACAAAAAGGTGATTTCTCCCCTCTTTGCTTCTCTGCATCTTTCCCTCTTTGTCATGTCTTTTATATATATAGCTTCCTTTCTTTATCTTCTAATCTTATTCATCTTTTCCTCATGTCTCATTTCTATTGTTTGGTAACTGATCATGAGTCATATCCATTACTTTTGCCGTCATATGCAATTGAATTCTATCTTCAGGTGAGATTCCCTAGTTTGGGGACATTGGTAATTGAGCACATGGATGAATTAAGAAAAATATGGGATGATAAGCTCTCTTTGGATTCCTTCTGCAAATTGACTCGTTTAGGAGTAGGCTTATGCAATAAACTTCAAAGTATTATCCCATCTAATATGCTTGGGATACTCCAGAAACTAGAGGTGCTGGACGTAGTAAATTGTGATTCTGTAGAAGAACCATTTGAAGTACTAGAGAAAAGCTCTTACATGGTGGAGGAAACTGCTGACAAGGAGGAATCACTTTCTAGGTTTGAGTTTCCTAGTTTGACCAAGCTGTGTTTATCGATGTTACCAAGTCTCGAAAGTTTATATCTAGGAACACGCATTTCAGAATGGCCTGTGTTAAAAGACCTGAGGTTACGTGGATGTAACAAAGTGGAGATATTTGCTTCAGAGTTCCTGTGCTTCCAAGAAACTCATGGAACGAGTCAACATGATATCCCGATTCCACAACTATTGTTCTTGGTTGACAAGGTATGAGCCCTCAAGTACTCAATTAAAACATGAATGATGCAGTGAAATTTTTTCTACTAGTGTGCTCGCGAGCTATTCTTAAATTGTTTTTTTTTTTTAAAGCAAAAATTTCTTCAATTTGTTTACAATTTTGTCATAGAATTAAGACTCTTGTTATCTGCGAAAAAGAGGAATCTAACTCATCAGGTGCTATAGATGTTATAAGATAAGCCATGTGGAACAACTACATACATAGTAATTTGATAACGACAAAAATTGGTAACTGTATTTGTATGAAAACAGTAAAGTACTATATATGCATCCAAAGTATGGCAGCTCTTCATATTTTTATTTAATACAATAAATAATTTCCCAGGTAGCATTCCCAAGTCTGGAAGAATTGCGATTGGATGGTAATGACATTTGTTCTAAAATATTTTTCATCATATTTTTCATTGTACAATTTGTTTTTCTTCAAGTGATTATACAACACTTAATTAAAGACCATATTGGTAATTTACATAATTATAGCAAACTTAGTAATATGCTAAATATATTAGTACAAATAATAAAATACAGTATAACTAAGAAAACTGTTAATCTTGTGTTCATATTGTATCTTTCTCAAGTTCTTAGTTGTCCATTTTAGTATATTCTTCTGATTAATGTTATTGAATTGGCCGATTGAACCCTGTTTTTGGTTTTTATTTTTTTTTAAAAAATTTTTCATTTCAATATGCTAAGCTTTATAATTAACCCATGACGTGCAGAGTTCAGAGGAAGGTTGAGGCCAATCTTTATGTATATACAAGCTGGAATGAAACTAGCCTTTCACATAGTTTTATGATACTCAACAGCTTCAGTAATTCACAGACTGGGTTATAGAAATTGTCTCTGAACTCTCCTCTTAGCACACTTGTTTATTGCCATTTGATAACTATTTGATTTATTTTTGTTGAAGAAATTGGTTAAATAGTTAGTTTGACAGCTCAGAAATTGATAGTTCAATTTAGGCGGAAATTGTTTTATGGTGTAGCAACTGGTCCTTTTTGTTAACATAACAGTAATTAACAACTTTGATTTCCTATCTGAAGCTTGTTGTATTTCAGAATCAAAGATAGAAAGCTTTTGTTCATGAGTCAGAGAAGAACTTCTGATGGATCTGTAACAATTCGTTCGTAGTGAATTTTTTATGGACAGAGGTTCTTCTCTAACTTGCATCATGAATCAGGGTAACACTGATATTAAGTTTAGTTGATCTCCTTACTGAAAAAGTTAATTATTAAATGGATCAAACGAGTTTATCATGTTATTACTAATATGGTTTTTGCCTTAATTGCTATTTGATCAATCTTAAAAGTTTAGAAATTTCAATAAATTATAGCTAAAACTGATCTCACAACTCTTCCGGCAGCTATATGAGATGACTCTAGTGTGAAGTTGGTTTTTTTCCACTAAAAAAACCAAGAGAAACCATCTTTTGTTCCTTCTCACAAGACCTTTTCACTTGAATGCTATTCATGAACCAGAATTCTAAATCAAACTCTGCAAACATGACCCTACAAACTCAAACGTCCCCAAAATTTCCTACTCTTCTCATTCATCTAATCACTTTTAATTTATTCATCTCTTTAATGGAAACTTCAGAAAGCAAAAATTTGCTACAAAATTCTATTGTTTGGACGGCTAACCGTGACTGCAGACCATTAACAGAGATGCTGATGGCACAGTCATTTGAACAACTAACACCACCTCTCAAGAGATATAGCCTATTTATGCATATACCTAGCTTATGTAATTTGATGCGTCTTTTATGTTAGTAATTACTCTCAACCTAACATGCTAGCAGTCCACAACTCCTCTCTATTGCGATTAATGATCATAATAAATAAATCATCGACAGGTTGATGGGGAGTTAATGGACACTGGAGAAAAGGATGGAGATTTGGTGGAGTCGTCTCTTAAGTTTTCTAGGGCAGTCCCCCTAGGAAATTATGAAAAAATAGTCAGATTGGAGGAGTGCTAAAAAAATTAGTTTATTTTAATAATCTTTAGATTTCTTAACCAATCTCACGTTAATGGGTTTAATGGGCTAATGGATGAAGTTGGTTAGATAAATCTAAAAACTATTGGGATATGTTATTTTTTCTTAGCGCTCTCATAATCTATCTATTTTTCCATAATTCCCTTCCCTCCTTTTTATTGTCATAGGCATGCTTTATTATTATTTTTTAATATTATGTTAAACTTTTACTTGAACAAAAATCAATGTTTCTCAAATTAATTGGTAATTACATTTTGAAAAAAAAATATAAATACGTTTTCCTTCCTACAAGACCTTATCATTTACGTGCTGACTTTAAAGTTTCAGCTAACGTCGTTAGATTAAAATCATACGTTTTCACTCACTTCATCTATATCTATACATATGTATAGTTGAGCTAACTCATCAGGCATTCATCAACAAACTAATTTGATCATAATTCTTCTACGGGCCAAAATAAGAAAATATAGCAAGGAGCTGGAAGACATATTGAAGACTTTGAGAGTTAGAAATCTCCTCTTGGTACAAATTAAAGGTAGTTGGGACCTGCAGTTAAAGGAGGATGGAGGAAAAGCACAGAGTCGTGTCTCAAGTCTTCTCTTACGATAGTCCTTTATGAAAGTAAGTTTTGGATCATACAATTGGATCTCATAGAAGTGTAAATGTGGAAGAATTACTTACAAAACTCTAAGTTTGAAATGGGTTTCCCAACTCCAAGTTTTCCTCCAAATCTCCACCAAACTTTGCTAAAATTCACCAAATTTGATGTATGTTGATCATCTAATAGCTAAGAATATCTCTTCACCTTTTAATTGACTCAATTTTGCTAGAAATTACAAGAAATTTTGAAGAACAAAATTTCATGGGAGGACAGCACATACAGCAAGAGAGAAGGGATGGCATAGAAATTGAAGTCAAGCATTCCTTTTCAACATTTTTTGAAGATTACACGTGGCATATTTTAATTCAAGTGGTGGCTTAGGCTTATCTTAACTCATTGCAATTCTAAAATTGCCATTAATATGAAGTAATATGCCTAATAAACCATTCTCTAAAATTTTAGCAAATTCTAAAATTCTCATTAAAAAAAATTTACATGCCAAACATGTTTTACCACCAAAGAACTGGGCTTTGGGTTTGGACTTTATAATTCTTTGAAATCCAATTCCAAGAATACAACAAATAAGCCAAACAATTTTACACCATTAAGCTTATATGGAAATCCAATTTTAATAACTCATTTAATAAATATTTTTAACAAATCAAATATGTTTTAAAATACCATGTTTAAATTTATAGAAAAGTCCAATTTTCTCTACAAAGTTTATTCTTTTGATTAATTTTAAATTAATCACTTTCTCTCTTTAATGCCGTAAATTAATCATAGATTAATTTCATTCCATTCCCTCGAATCAATTTATCATCGGTGAGTCTTCGATGTTCAACCCATTAGGTTTTTTGGAGATGTTGACAGTAAATTGGATTTTTTGGACCATCCGTATACGCGTGTGAAGCGTACCAAGTTTATACCGATTCACAAGACATGATTGGCTTCAACAAAGTACTGTGTCTATCCAATTCTTTATAAATATCCGTAAATGAATATATCATTTGTCAGGTGTTAGTTCTATATAATTAAATCCTATGTCGGATGTCACGTACGAGACCTAGGGCTAGTTATGTGACTACCCCAATAACGATGTATATTTCGGATCCCGAACCAACAATTCTCTTTACCAGGGAGATCATGACCAAGTCATATCATCTCGATGGTTGCAACCCTTAGAGACATTGTTGTTTTATCCTGTGTGATATCATCTCCTTTTACTCGGAGTGACATGTCTCTTCTTGACATTACACCCACTCCTAAATGGTTCTCGGCATACCCAACCACAAGTGTATATGAAACCCGTTAGGACTCCAGACACTAAGTATCAAAGCATATCGATTGCTATATGAGATGGTCGTGTAAGTCTCAGGTTAAAGGACTACTTACACTTATCCTAAATGGATCTCTTAGAGACACTTTAGGTAAACTATTATTGGGATTTCGTGCAGGTCAAGTCCAGTGAGTATGTTCCCGTTCTAAACGGTTAACAATGTTCCTCTATCACACTTGTTTAAATATCCAATATTTAAATGAATGAGAATCATACGGTTACGCTTCCATCACCCATACAAGTGCAATACTAGTCTGTTCCGTAATGCCGATATCTTGTCTCGATAATACGTTGACCAAAGACAATTTAATGATTAAATCTTATATTGGTATATTAATCCGATATTAATCATAAAGACTTTTATCATACATATAAACAATTAGTAATCCAATTACAAATGATGATGAAAGAGTAATTTCTTTTAATTACATAAATCAATAAATGTACAAATATAATATTTGTATACAAGATACTCTAGGACACATTATTCCAACAATTTATTTATTGCTATGTTCTTTATTATTAATTTTTTAATATTATAAAAGTTTTCTCAGACAAAAACCATTGTCTCAAATTAATAACATTAGAAAATCTCTTTTTTTTTTTTTTCAACTTTTCAGAATTTTAAACCCAACTCTCCCTTTTTCTGATATGGTGGATTTGATTTCAAGATCTCTTATTCAATCCTAAAATTTTAACCAGTTAAGTTAGTTAATGTCAACAAATATGAAATCCTAACTCCTCTTAAATAATCAAGAGAGAAAAGTTAATCTTGTCATATTTTTGTCTATTAAATAAAGCCTACTAAATAGACAAAAATAAATACATCATCTATCCATGTGTCAAATAAAATCAAAAGAACTACGTATCATGATTTACCTCAACTTAAAACCTTCAATCCAATTCAATTCCAAAATTTAATCTAATCCAATATGGTGCACCAAACATACCTTATAAGCCAACGTAATGTGAGATTAGGGTCTTAACACTTGCTTTATATTATTTCCATCTTTCACATTAGTTTGACATTTTTTACTTAATATTTTTCTTTCGTATAAGACTATATCACTTTGAATCTTTTTTCACTTAAAAGTTAAAGTTGATTTTGAATATTTGACTTAGATTCAACGATAATATTTTTAAGTTTGTTCTAAGCTCTAACATTCATCATCTAAAATTGTAAACCAAACTCGTGCATGGTACTCCAAACTTTCAGTTGGGAAAAAAAAATTTAGAATACTACTTAAGATGTGTAGCATAATTCATTTATAATTCATTATGTTATGATCAAAATTTCCAAATTTAAAATCTTGATAAACGAATAATTATTTTGTATACACTCTAAAGAAGATTTGTTTAGGAAAGTAAGATCTCTTCAAACTACTGAAGAATTCTCGATGTGAAGACGATTAACAACAACTTGATCTCTGTGTCTTCGTGTATGATACTAACATATAAATAACGATCATTAAGCCATCTTAAGTGTGGAGTTCAGATGAGCAGAAACAGAGACATGGGTGTAGAAGTCTTATCCAAGACTTGGAAGTCCTCCTCTAAGCCCAAAAGTGAGATGTGGCCAAAGTTAAAGCGAGTGGAGATAAAAAACAGAGACTTTCGGTGAAGTTTGTCTCTCAAGTCCTTATCTCGGAACAGTCCTTTGAATTGTCATCAGATGCAGACTTCTTAGTGGGTAGGCGAATGAAAGAAAAGAATGAAATAAATTCGTGATACTGTTTTTCATATCACTTGAAAGATTTTCATAAACCAGACTCTGCAAGCATGATACCGTTTCCAAAATTTCATGCTCTTCTGATTGTTCTAATCACCTTATTCATCTCTTTTGAAACTTCAGAAAGCGAAAATTTTTTGCAAAGAGGTTCTTCTCTATCAGTTGAAGATGGCTCAAATGTGTTAACCTCGGCAGACAAAACATTCACCTGTGGCTTTTATGATCTTGGTGAAAATGCTTACTGATTCTCAATCTGGTTCACCCATTCTGCAAACAGAACTGTTATTTGGAAAGCTAACCGTGAGAGGCCTGTCTATGAGCGGGGCTCAAAAGTTTCTTTGCAGAGAAATGGTGACATTGTATTAAAGGATGTTGATGGCGAAATCGTTTGGACAACTAACACCACCTCAACTGCTGCTGATAAAGCAGAGCTTTTGGACACAGGAAACCTTGTTCTAAGAAGCAGAAATGGTAAGACTCTTTGGCAAAGCTTTGATCTTCCTACTGATACACATCTTCCTAACCAACCCTTTAGAAAGAGGCAAAAGCTGATCTCCAGATTTGGAAGAGGAAATTTTGCTTCTGGCTATTTTAGCTTGTACTTTAATGATGAAAATGTCTTAAAGTTGATCTATGAAGCAGACAATATGGCAAGCGTGTATTGGCCTAATCCTGATTTTTATGTGTTTGTAAATGGAAGAACAAAATATAACAGCAGTGCAGTAGCTGTGTTAGATGAAACAGGCAATTTCTTGTCAAGTGATAGGTTGCAATTCAGCGCCTTGGATATGGGGTTTGGGATCAAAAGAAGGTTAACTGTGGATTATGATGGAAACCTGAGGCTTTATAGCCTCAATGCCACAGGAATATGGATGGTTTCATGGATTGCTGTTGCAAAGCAGTGTAATGTGCATGGAACTTGCGGTGGAAACGGGATTTGCTTTTACGAGCCAGAACCAAAGTGCAAATGCCCTCCAGGGTATGAGGTAACTGAGCCAGGTGATTGGCACAAAGGTTGTAAGCAAATG
>JANKKB010027491.1:0-10962 GCA_026225775.1 Bursera palmeri | reverse complement strand
CAATAAATAAAATAAATTATATAATATACACAAAATAATATAAATTTATCAATATATAGATTATATAACAAATAAAATAATTTACATAATATGTACAAAGTGAGAAATTTGTCTAATATAAAATATTATGTAACAAATAAAATAATTTACATAATGTGTACAAGGTGATAAATTTATCTAATATAAAATATGCAACAAATAAAATAATTTGTATAGTTTAAATAACATGAATTTGTCAAATATATAGATTATACAATAAATAAAATATGCAATGTGTCTAATGTAAACTATTATACAATTATTGTTTATAAATTTTACACAAAATGGCTTGCAGCCTGGTGGAGCCCTTGCAGGAAGTGGGTGCAGAGGTGTTGGGTTCAAATCCCATTAGCCTCCTCAAATTAATTTAAATCCTTTTCGGGTCGGATTTCGGGTTCCAGTGACTTGACCCGATGATCGACCCGAACCCGACGGGTCACATAATTCCAACCCGAGATCGGGTTGATCCACCACCTAAACCCGATCAAAACCCGACGGGTCGGGTCGGATCGGGTATTTCTGCCCACCCCTACTCGTAGATGATGTTTTGATGGTTTTTTTTTTATTATTTATAAAATTATGCGACAGACTCAATTAAAAAAAAAATTGAGGGCGTCCGGTGAAATTAGCCAAAATTATAAAGATGTGTTGTTCTTTTCCATCTAAGGGGCAACTCGTCTCTGAGTCTATCTTGCTGATCCCCAGTCTCCAATGGCGTCGAGAAGACTTATGTCTGTTATCTCAGTGGTAACAGTATCAATGGCGGCTTTTCTCTGTTGGGCATCGTTTCCTGGTGCTTCTGCTACAAGTTCCGAAGCTGCCTTTGTCAAAAAGACAATCTCTTCTCACAGCATCGTCATCTTCTCCAAGTCCTATTGCCCGTAAGACTCTAATGATTGTTTATATTTAGAAATTGATGAAAAATTCGTTTCTAGGATTACTTTTTCCGTGGAATTGATCTCTAGTTGTTAATTTGTAGTGGATTTTTAAAGACGGTAAAATATTTTATGTTTTTATTTTTTTAATTTATAGTATTTGTTTGAAATAGATAAATTTGATTTCTAAAACAGAAAGAAGCAGTTGATGGAAAGTAGGATTGAAAAAATAGTTATTAGAAGTATTTTCTCATTTTGGTTGCTTATGAACTTTTCTCTCATAAGCACTTCTGATCTAGTTTGTGGAAGGCCAACTAGGTTACTATTCACAATATAGATGTAAAAATACATTGGTGAAAGCTCATGCAGTCTGACCTTATGTAATGTTTCTCAGCTTTGTATCGAAAGTCCCCTAAAAGAATGTGGTCAATTATATGAATAGTGGTAGATGATGTTGTGACTTTTTCTCAAGTTTGGACTTAAAAGTATATGGACAAAAAATGCAAATTGTTGCATGCCATCATTCATAGATTTCTGCACTGCTTATGCTGGGGACTTCTGCTCTAAAGAATGATAGTGGGTATATATCCAAACTTGTGGGCGATGAAATCCAAAGTTGGTGGTAATGAATGCAAGAACCTTGTTGTGTTGATCGAAGTGATAGTTTTGGGTATCTTATGCCAAGTCCCTTTTGATAGCATTGCTTTGTTACACTGTAAATTGATAGTTAGAGCAAAGTGATGTTGTTTTACCTAATATAAGCTACAAAAGCTTTAATCTCTCAAACAGGCAAGGAAGTAAGAAATATGAAATTTGGGTGGCCTAAGATGCATAATAGAATTTGAGTTGCCTAAAATAAAGTTACACTTAGGGACAAATTTTTTTGTAAAATTTTGGGTTCCAATAATATAGCTTCGACCCGGCCAAAATTATTAAGACTTACATTAAGTTTTTGCTTTCATGATTTCAGAACCAGGTTTTATTTTGCTTTTGCCCTTGACTAACGCCAAGAGCCATACTTAGCTTTGATAACTCCTATAGAGAAAGCCTAAATTTGCTGTAAAGAGCTTATATATAAATAAATATATGGATGATGCGGTAAAGTAAGAATTTAGTATAAATTATAAGTGATGATCTAACCACTTAAATGACAGCACCATATCTGCTAGCACATATTTAAGATGTAAAACTCTGGATGCTAATTGGGAAGAGTACTATTGCCAAAAATCTCTTTTTATCTTTACTTTTTGCTTTTTAGCAACTTGATTTTAAGCTAATAGTTGTTTCCGTCTAGCTATTTGCAAGCTCAAGCTGTATAATTATTTAATTATTGGTTAATATTATTTTTCTTGTGTGTGGGGTGTTTTTTGCAGGTATTGTAGAAGGGCAAAATCTGTCTTTAAAGAGCTGAACCAGGTTCCTCATGTAATTGAGCTTGATCAGAGAGGTTTGTTCCAAGTACCTTAAATTATGTTACCGTAAAGTGGTGAAAAAATATAGAGATTATTTCTTCAAGAAATTTAGGAACCTATTTGAAGTATCAGTAGGTAATTTACTAAATTTGCTTCTGATTTGAATTTGTGTTATAGGAATATGTGAAAAATTATAGAGTTATCTCTAGATAGAGTTTTTTAAAAGAGTTTTGCTTGAAAGAGATGTGCGTTATTAAGAATTCTTGTAGGATTATAGTGCCATCCAAGTGGTTAATTGACTTCTATATCTCACACAATTTGCACTCTAGTTGGCTGATGCTAAAATTACATTTTTCCTTCCAAACGTTGTTATTATAAATACACATGGGACATATAAAATATAAAATATGGTCCCTATGCTATTCCATTCCCCCTTTCGAACTTTTCGTGCCTCTGTCGAGATTTACTTCTTTTTATTTTGCAATTTTCTTGTGGCTTTCAAGAAAGTTTTTTCGAGGAATATAACTAGTAAGTGGAATACGAGTAATATTTTTATACGGAATAAAGATCTTTAACTGTACTTGTACTTAGAAATATAGGATTGGGAATCAGATTTATAATTATGAAAGAGCTGAGAAGTGAGCAGTTACACAAGATATTTATATATATTTTCTTATATAGATATGTGAAGAGTTGTTTAAACACTTGTTGAGTGCTGCAATAAAGAATAGTTTCTAGATTTTGTCATGTATTGAGTTTGCTACCAGGTTTTGGTGTTTGTACTGTTGTATTTATGTGATTATGTTGATGGTAGATTTCTCTTTCATCTGTAGTTAGGTTCTTCCGCACCATATTAAATAATTGTTTCTTTTAGTGATAAGTGATTTATTTAATATGTTATTAATTTGGATATCTAATATATGTGTTTCTAGGCAATCTCCTTACAGATTTTATGGGAAAGAAAAGAAAAAAGAAAAAAGAGATTTTGTAACAATATAACCAATATGATTACAAATAGCACTGAACCATTGGGTCATAAAAAAAAATTTAAGGTTGCTGCTTCAAATGATGGTCGAGATTCGCCTTTCGTAGAACTTTGTCTTTAACAGCACTGTAACGAGAAATCTGAGGTTGTGGACTCAAGTTAAACATAACAGTCTCATACCTAGGTTTCAAGTCGAAAGTAGCAGTCTCATACCTAAGTTTGTACAAATGATATCGGTAAAGGATTTCTGCGACTCTAAGATGATGTTATTTGTGATGACCAGAGTGATACTTGTGGAGAGAATTCCAGAGTTGTTCGGATTGATCTGCATAGAAGACAAGCCGTACATGTGCACTAAGCAATGGATTGTCAGGTGTAAGGGGGAATCTATGGCATCTACTTGATTTATAGATAGTATTATTGTGTTATCCTCAACACTAGTCCCTTTTCTAAAATCATCTTGTGAGTTGGAAAGGTCGAAATTATTCAAAAAGTTGGATGCCTCATAAACAGCCATTACATTATTGAAGAGAATGGAGGACAGGAAGCCATGATTGAACACAAAGATAGAAGCTGTAAGAAAAACAAGAAAGCAAAGAAGTTCACTAGCCCAAGTGGCAGGAGTTTTAAATGAAGATGAAGTGAGACTGCAAGTGAAAGAGTAGAGAGGGAAAAGAAACCAACCGCACTTTAAATGCTCTAAGACTTAAATTTTTAAAATCTGCAGTATTTGTATTGAGAAAGTAAAGTGCTGGTTTTTTAGGCATTAATCTTCCTTTGAAGCAGTAACCTCAACCTTTTATTTTTATCTTCATCCAGCAGTTTTGGTGCGATCAATGCAGATTTCTAAACGGAAGACTGAGGGAATTTAAATTGTAATTATTAACAATACTGTTATAAACTTTTGTTTTGTCATATTGTCAAAAAGGTAAGATTAACAAGGAGTAGTGAAGGAACCATATTCATGTCCCACATGAATCTGTACATTGCCAAGTCAGCAAGGAAACATGTAATTTTGAGTGTGTCAGCAATGCAAATTGTGTGAGATATGAAAGTTGAGTGATCTTTGGGAAGGCTTCTGCCTAATTCTTTCAAGAAGCTGCTGTGTCTAGAGACTTGTATTTTCTTGCTTTTTTTCCCCTAAACCAAACAGCTTAAATCACAGCCAAAATTAATGACGTAAGTATTGATACTTCTCTGTTGATAAGTAAAGCATGAAATGATGCAGAGTATTTGGTAGAAAAAAAGAAAAAGAAAAAGCTGTTGCACTGGATTCTAAACTAGCACCTGGATCTTTAAATAGCATTTTACAATGTTGCTGCCTTGATTTCTTGTTCTCATCCTTAGGTTTATGTTTTTGGCACTTATGACAAATTGGGCATAGGTTGATTCCGACCTCTGATAGTTTCTTAACTCACATTGTACTAACTGGACAGGAAGGCTTAAGGCTTTCATTTTTTTTTTTTTTTTTTGGGGTTAGAAGTTTTCATTTTATTGATTATTTTGACTGAAAGCTTGGAAGACGCGAGTTTCACATTGCTAGTAAAAAATTCAAGATATGGGTACACATCTGTATAACTGTCCCAAGAGCAACTGAGAATATTATGCCTTGTTACTTGCAGATGATGGCCAAGATATTCAGGATGCCCTGAGGGACATTGTTGGGCGGCGCACAGTACCACAAGTGTTCATAAAGGGGGAGCACGTTGGAGGCTCAGATGGTAACTTAATTCTTATATTTGCAACCAATTCTAAACGCCTATCTTTCCTTCTCCATTCAAGGAGAAAAAATATATATATATGGTAATGAGACCATAAAATCACTTGAGAGCTCCATGTTATGTTTGTTTCAGATACCGTTGAAGCATATGAAAGTGGGAAACTGGCAAAGCTTCTAGGCATTGCTGTGGACGATAAAGAAGACCTCTGAGCAATAATAACAACGTTTGTTGTTCAGCGCCAGAACTGTTTCGAGTGCATTGCTTATGGGAATTTTTTTTTTTAACTTTAATGCACTGCTATGAAGTGTTAAGGATGATCTTATAGCCAGTAGTAAGATATCAGCATTGATTGTCATAGTAACTTTTGACTTAAATTACTTATATAATTTTTACTTTTATATGGATGATATCGGAATATTTTTTTTACCTTTTGTTTTGCAGCTATATTATTGAGATCTACTTTGGACTTCAAGAGTCATTTGAATATACAGTTTCTTTTAGTAGTATATATGATTTCTTTGTTCCTGTAATATATATAAATGCATTTGATCAACAAACTTCAAAAGTTAATGAGAAAATGTGAAATTAGCGCTAACAAGAGTTACATATAAAAGATAACGAGAGAAAATATATACAATAACTAAAGACATAGAAATGGTAAAGGAATCATGATACTTAGTGTTTCAATCTCTATCTTGAAAAAAGTTCGACAGCCTCAAGATTAGTGATATTCACTTTCTCTAAATCTTTAATGAATTTGTCTCAACTTTCTCTCTTTTGTTTGTCTGGTACGGGTTTTAAGCGTTTAAGAATATAAAAATTAGCCTTTTGTACATCATTTGTGGCAAGTGGTTTCATCATTCTCGAAAGGTCTTTTTCTTCCACTTAATTTTTCTCATCTTTATAGTTGTGATAGGCATCCTTGTCATTTAATGACCGGAAGATTTATGACCATCTACTGAGTGTTTTCTTCCCCACGTCTTCGATTGTGATCATTATTCTTGAAAGTGTTTGCACTCACCTCTAGGATTGGTAATGAACTGGTTAGGCATGATTCATGATTCTGCAATAAATTTTCATTTTTCTTCTTAACAACTAGGAGGCATATGATCGACTTTGAATAATTGTCAAAACGAAATTCTCAATATAAATGTTATATAATTATTTTTGAGTGAAACATTGACAAAATTAGTAGGTCTTCTACAGTGAGATAATTAGCCTATAATTTTTCATTCAAATAATGGAGAAGGTAAATCATGGTTTTTGTTTTGGTTTTCTTTCTTGACAGTGTCTATAAGATGCATAACCTATAGTCGACTTTTGCATTTCTAACAACTGGATATAACTATTTTATTTTCCAGCATATGCAATAAATTAGAAGCTTGCTAGATTTAACATGTTGTGAAATTAATCGGAATCAAAGAAGAAAAGAAGAAGAAAACACACACGAATTATAGTGGTTCGGCTATGATCCTATGTTCATTGTGACGGTAAAGTATTCACTATATGATAATTGGGGTTGCATCAATAAGTATTTATAATAAACCCTAGTTCCCAAAATACCATTATAATACCGTACCATATCTCTAATAACTAGCCACCTTTCACAGATGTATGACATATGAGCCATACCATCAACATAACATCTTTAGAGAAACTTTTGAATTCAACAAAAAAAAAAAAAATCACAAAATCTATTTTTATTTTCCAATACGAAAGGATTTAAGTTAATGGCAACCACAGAGCAAACTTATAAGAAGAACTATATAAAATAAATATGAATACCTTCCTATACATACAAAATCACAAAATCTAGATGTGTTGTAAACTAAAATATTAAACAATGAGTATAATAGTACTTTAATGGTGCAAATGAAAAAAAGATCAACTAAGAAGGAAAAAAATAAAATGTAACAAATAAAATGATGGTTTTTATTGAACCAAAATTACCCGCGTTAACGATGAAGAACACTTTTTTTGCTATTCTACTAATACTTGCTATGCTATTCTACCCAAAGATGCTTAAATATTAGGGACCAAACTACAATGATAGCATTAGTATTATCATACTCTTCAAAAGCCTCCTACTCGGATTGCTTTCATTTTCTCAAGTCAAGTCTGTCCTACAATAATGCAAATAGGGGTCTCAATTTGTAGTGATAGTAGTTCCCCATACAACTAGTAGGGTTAGGTGTTCTTGATTTTACAAATTTGCCATTGAGTACAAATGATATTAGTATATAACAATACCAATTTATATAACCTTTCTAAATGATAGAATTTTGCTTTTACAAAAATGAATTTGAAAACAACATCTTTGAACGGTATTCTATATGAAGAAGTATTTGTAGAACAACTAAACGATTTTGAAGATTCACAACATTCACATCATGTATTTAAACTAAAAAAGATATTGTATGGATTAAAACAAGCTTCTAGATCTTGACATGAAAATTGACAAACTTTCTAATTCATAAAGGAATGACTAAACTTTGTTCATCAACAGTCTTCTGAATTAATTTCAGTAGCACAATCTACGTTGATGATATTGTCTTTTGTTCAACGAATGAAAATAAAATCAATAAATTTGTTGAACTAGTGAAGAGTGAGTTTAAAATAAGTGAGGTAAGTGAGCTAAATTTCTTTTTGGATCTGCAAATCAAGCAACTTGAGACAAGTATTTTTATTTCGCAATCCAAGAATTGCTAAAATCTGGTCAAGTACTTTAATTTATTGAGAAAAATAATAAAACGATCATTATAACAATAACCACAATCATCAAGATAATAATAGTGATAAAGACAATAGACAATGATAATAAGAATGATAATGAAAGATAGTTACTAGTGTAAATGCCTAGTTGAAAAAGTGCCTACTAAAAAAAGCTATCGTTGACTTAATTTTTTTAATTTTATTTCACACTTTTTTATATTTATTTATTTTTTTAATCTAACGGTGAAAATAAATATTGAGTTAATATAGAAAAAACTACTTTTAATTTCTTTTTCTCACTAGATTATTGTATATCAAAGGTTATAAAAAAAATGTAAAATTACTTAGAAAAAAGTAAGTCATAATAATCTCACCTATTACAAAAATTTAATTATATTAATATAGTATTATTATTATTACTAAGTAGGTGAAATCTTATTTGTGGTGGAGAAAAATGATAAAATGATAATGATAACAAATAGGACAATTAACAAGATAATAATAGTGATAATATTGACAATGGACAATAATAATAACAATGATAGTGAAAGATAATAAGTAGTGTAATTTTATTATTATTTTTATTATTAAGTAGATGAAATCTTATTCGTAGGGAAGGATTCAAAATTTGTATATTTTTATTTATTTCGATTATTAATTTATATTGAAATTATATTTTTATTATAAAAATTACTAAATACAATAAAATAACTAATTTAACACGTTTTTTAAGATAGATTAATGATTGAAATATAAAAAAATTTATAAATTTTGAGATCTTAATATAAAGCGCACGTATTAAAACTAATCAAATGATAATTATAATAATTATGATATTTAACAAGACGGAAATAGTGATAATGAAAATGGACCATGACAATAACAAAGATAACGAAGGATAACTAGGAGTTTAAATGCCTATTAAACAAAATCTTTCCATCCATAGCCATAAGAGTAATAAATTTTTAGAATTTCATTTGGTTAGGCAAATCCAAATAAAAAGCCTCTGCAATTCTGATCACGGGCAACATAAAAGAAAACAAAAAATAATTGCATAAATATTAAAAATGGTTGTTACTATACATAAATACTGAGTGTGGTTCTTTAATGGCGTAAAAAATAACAGAGTACAATGATGTAAATATAAAATCAATAATAAAGATAAAATATCGTATAACAATAAATAACACAGTTGTTGTCCTCATCCTTTAAAAGTCTTTAAAGTGTCCTCTTAAATGTGAAGTCTACTGTTCATTGAATGTGGCAAAGAAATTTTAATGCAACTGCATCTCTGAAGTTTCTGAAATAACAATAAAATCTTTTAATTTTAAATTCTAACAGATTATTTTTCAGTATTGAGTAATCTCACTCTTCCAATTTTGATAAATTGATACCTGATAAAATTTATTTAAACACACATGTGATGTGAGAGTAAAATTTTATAACAATTTTTAGTTTAAAAATTTATTGTTTCATTATCATATCCAAAATACAAAATTATTTTTGATCAGTTAGAGTTGTCTAAAAATAATTAATAAATATTAATAATAAATTATATTAATTAATTTAGGTCACGTAGTCATGCAATAATGTTACAATGTGTATAGGTGAATTTATATAAATAGTTTGTAAGATAGTATTAATCTTCTTTTTTAGTGTTACCAATCCAATCTCCACTTCTTATTAATTATTAACCAATCTCTTATTGAAGTTGAGAACGATGTGTTAACTAAAAGAAGAGAAAGAATAATCATAATTGTTATATTACAACTTAGGATAGTCTTAAAAACATGTGTTAAAGACTTAGATTTTTTGAGTATTTTTAGTTATAAAATTCATTAAATCACCTCCAACAACGTATTTTTTATTACAAAAATTATTTATTATAGTGGAATAAATAATTTAATATAATTTTTTAGATTATTTAATAGTTATTATAATAACAAAATACAAATTTTTAAATCTTAATATATATTGTTAAGTAACGATCCTACAATATAAATTGAAAAATCAATAAAAATAAATATTTATTTTAAAATGATATTCATATGAATAAATCTTTATGTCACCTTAACCATAACACACAATTACCAACTACGAACTACGAACTACCAACTACCATCATCAATAGAAATCCAATCCACCCATTCACATAAATGCAGTCCATTTCTGCTATCCACCGAAGTCGTCTTTTCAACAATCATATTAAGTATCCAGAGGAGACCAAGCAATAAATATGATTGTAGACTTTAGTTTGAGATTCATGCATTAAAATTCACAAAAAAATGGATTGTTTGTGTTGTAAAACAAGCTAATAAGCGATGTAATAAAGATTAGGAATATATTTGTTATGAGCTAAAACTGAGGGACAATAAAGATATTAGACAATTTGGGGTGTAACTGATATATTGTAACTAAGTAGTGTAATGATAAATTACACCTTAGGGATGTAATTATAAACTATCAAAATTTAAGGACTAAAAGAATTATACAAGAGTAAAGAAAAGGGAGAAACGGAAGAAATTCTTCTTTTGTGGGATGATATACAATGGTGGCAGAGGCTGCTACTTATAGGCAGCCTCCTTCACTATTCACTTAGTGAAGTTACATAATTGTCCCAACTATTTATATTATTGCTTGTACAATCGTCTTCAATATTTGCATCATCGCT
The DNA here is from genome assembly GCA_026225775.1 of Bursera palmeri. Classification (NCBI taxonomy): domain Eukaryota; kingdom Viridiplantae; phylum Streptophyta; class Magnoliopsida; order Sapindales; family Burseraceae; genus Bursera; species Bursera palmeri. Next base: position 547 of record JANKKB010027491.1, on the reverse strand, counting down.
TGCATAATACTTATAATAATTAAGGGGTAGGATCCACTATAATTAATTGACTCGTCCCATTACAATTAATAATTAATAATTTATAACACTCCCCCTTGGAGACCACCACTTAATTATATTTACGTTGCTTAGAAAAAACCCAGTGGGATAAAAACCAAAGCAAGAAATACAATGAGTGGTGTTGGACGTGCTTTATACTAACTCATTAAAAACCTTGTCAGGAAAACCCAGTGGGACAAAACCTGATCGAAGGGAAAAAGAGTAAAGTGCACATGTGTCCATAAATTCTTCCTTTTCTTGATAATGTTTCTCTGATAGATACTCCCCCTGATAATGGCAATAATATACAGCCCTTGATCTACCAAAGATTTTCAAAATCTGATATATATGCTCCTCTAATAAGTGCTCCCCTTGATAATGATGAGAATATACAGCTCTCGATCTACTAGAGATATTCCTGTAAAAATTAGAATCTGATGTACAACATTAGTATGCAATTATAATCTCAATAAATATGTGTCCAGTTTCTCAAAACTGACAGCGTTAG
>JANKKB010027490.1:0-10958 GCA_026225775.1 Bursera palmeri | reverse complement strand
TGGTTCAGTAGCAGTGGCCCCAGAAGTCCACGTAGGTCAGGTTAGGCTTCTAAAAATCTGGGTTCTATTGCAGCCCATATTTGACCTCTTAAAGTTTGATTTGGGCCTTGTGTTCTTCATAACATTTGTGGACAAATTTCTGAAGTTTCTGGACATATAAAGTTTGTAGCAACTAGACTCCTGGACTGAAAGTTATGCCCATTTTACTTGGTCTGCATCAAAGAATTCGAAAATTACAATTGGTAAGAATAATTCTTTTAAGCTCAAACCAATGTAAATATTCAAATTAATAGCACTTAAAGTGTAAAAAATGTTATTTAAGTTCATAATAAATGTACGCTTTTAAGTGCTAATCAAGTACTCAATTCCTAAGAATAGTGATAGTATGCGGTCGTGTTATACCATCCTAGATCTCCGCCCAAGCTCTATATGGGGGCAAGAGGCACTTTTAACATAAAATTAATCATAGTAGAAAAGTGCCACACACCAAGAGTCTAACAAAGAATTGGATGAAAGGCTTTAGTTTTGAGAGAATTTGATGAATTACTTTAGGCTTTTAAAGCATCTAACACCTAGCCAGATTTGTTGCATCGTCTTTGCGTGGATTTTTGAGAATTGAAACTTTTGAGTTAGTGTATCGGGTAGAGCTCTACAACAATTTTTGGCGTGACAAAAAAAAAAAAAAAATCCGTTGTAGCCCAAGTTTTGGAGACATCAATAAAAAGCCTTAGAAGAACTTAGATCAAAGTTTGATACTTTGAAGAGAAGTATGACCTTTATTTATATAAATGTTTATGCATGTGAAATCACAATTTTTTTTTGTAACTTATTGATATGACCGTCCATATGTAACATATTTTAATTTGTTGTAACTCATTGATATGGCCGTCCATATGTAACATATAATTGGTTCCTTGGTTGCATAATCCTTGAAAAGAAATTCTTATTGGTTGCATAATCTCTTACAAGAAATTGTAATCTTTCTTAACCTACTAATCTGAGAATTTTAGCATATATCTATTGTTTTACTTAACCTGTGCTAAGTTTTCATGGTTTGGTTTAATTTTAAAGCCTTTCATCTAAACATTCCTATGTTAATTTGGAAGGGAGAATTTACTCTGACCCCCCAATTAGATTTCAAGAAATATTTAACCCCACACTTTTATTAAATTAACACTTATACTTTTAAAAATTAATACTGTTTTTTCAAAATTAACACTTACCCCCCAAATATTTGAGGGTAAGTGTTGTTTTTTAGGAGTTTTTGGAAGATAAATATAGTTTAATAAAAACGTATAATTAAATATTTTTTTAAAATTTAATTGGGGTTATTATAATTTCCCTAATTTGGAAATGTTATAAATACATTGGCTAGAACTCTTTCTTAATAACGGGTCGTAAAGAAAGGGTGTCCATGTGTATGTGCTTATAAAGCCCAATTGCTGTCATCACTTAACAATGTAGGATTCAGTTGGGTTTCTAGAAAAGCATCATAAATAATGTCACTGTTCATCGATTGGGTTTCTAGAAAAGCATCAGTATTTTGACATTTTGGATCTTAATATGTAGAAACCCCAAAAGCCAGAGATTTAGTGTTGGGTAAGGCCTTTATCTCTTGTTATATGTATGATGAAAGAGAAAGGACACAAAGCAAGGAAACTTTACAGCCAAAAGCGGCCATGTCTTCTTGCATATTTGATCTAGACTGTCAATAAATCTGATAAAAGTGTAGGACACATACCTACCACTTATGAAAAAATCAATCTCAGTTTCTGCTCAAGATAGCAAATCTCCTTTAGATGCAAATTTCATAATCTTATTGGCATTATTAAAGGCTGAGGTGACAAATAGAAGATCATATATATACATTTACTAAAACATCCACGACAAAGAAGCATTGAAACAAATACTACATGTAACTCACATATCATCGTCATGACTGACAGCCAATGTGGCATGAGCTGAGGTTGTAAGACTAGTGGCTTGCCCGTAGGCTAATGGTGTGGGGGGGGCGGGCGCATGAGGAGTTCTAGGAGATAGATTAACAATCTCCAAGGCCTGCATTCTCACCTGTAGGGGATAATCAGCAACACAGCCAATCCTTGGGCCAGCTCCAGTTGTCCACTTAAGGGAGAGCTGATGCCCTAATTGATATGAGTTTGCCGCCTTCTTAGAATTGATCCTCGTCAATATAGCAGCTTTAGGCACCTCAGCCCTCGGGCTTTGGAGACCACCAGATAGAGTCCTTTCATAAATGCTTTTGGGCTCTGTTTGTTTAGCTTCAGATGAGGAAAGACTTTCCTCCTCTTCCTTGGGCATCTCTAGCTCAGGAGGCTCTGAGTTTGCTGACAACTCAGTTGCCAAGTCAACTTTGCCAGATTTAACACCACTGTAGTTATCAGAATAATCTTCATTTCCCTTGTGAATCTGAAAAAATGATGCCACACTTCAAATTAATAACCAGACTGACTACAAAGGAATGTTTAGCAGACAAAATAAAATTTATTAAAATGCCAATTTTAACATGATTTTTAAAGATAAGTAACCATCACATTTGAGTAAAATTCGCAGGGCCAATACAAAAATGCCAAATTCTGTCAGGGTCTAGTCTCTTTCATTTATTTAACCCAATTTCTGTTCTTGTTCCCAGATTTTCTAGTTACCAAAATTTCAAATTTTTTTTGAATTCAGAAATGCATATGACAGTGTTGCAAGTGAAGAATTACCTGAACTTCATCAATGTTCACTCCATTTTCCCTGAGGAAGGATAAAAATGTGTCAAGCCTGTCATCTGTTGGCCGGTAATGCCCACTATATGCAGATATTGACTGAGAAGAAATTATAATCAAGGATCAGATGCTAAAAATAACCACATGATACCATAACTTCAATCAGGCATAGCCAACAGATTGCTTGTGTCTGTGTTAATGATAACATTAGGCACTTATTATATCTAATAACACACAAGTCACTTGTCATGCTATTCAAGAATTCACCTAAAGCCTCAAAAGTAACAAAACAAAAATGAGGGAATACATATAATGGGGATAGCAGTTACTGGTGAAGCCACTTATAAACTCTTCTAAAGATCAGCTGGATAACAAGATCTTCCACAGTTATTCTCCAAGTGAAATTCCAATTTAAACAACTATACTTTTTCGCAAAAATCTTTCATCTCCCTTACACAGCCAAGAACTGTTCAAACTTGTAAAAATATACCTTTAGAATTCCAAGCTCTGCCTCCAGCCTTCCTGCAGCTATTGTAGCTCCTCCGGCCAAGAAACTCGAGTGATGGAAAACTCCTTTCTTTTTCTAGAAGGTATAAAATGTTTTACTTATATTTTCTATTATAATTTAGGGCCAGCAAAAGTAAGAGAAAAGTGTCAAAAGTTTGTTCTTGAGTTTATCTAAACTCTTACCTCACCAGCAAAGAGTTTCTTGGTGGTGCTCATAACAAATATCCACTTGCCCCCCTGAAACCCTTTTTTTGTGTCAAGGAGAACTCCAGTTTGCTTGTGAATAATCTTCCCTTCTTCAACAATGTATTGATAACTTTCCCTCTCCTTCTAATTTCAGAAGTGAGGACTTAGGATTGCTATAACTTGACTATCTCATAAATAAAATTTGTTTCAACTGATGACTTATATCAATGACAAATATCACAAACGTTAATTGCTAAGAACTTACGGGGCCTAGATATTTAATGCATTGTTGACGAAGCTTTGATCTTGGGCATTCTTTGAGGTCAAGGTCCTTGCCATCTCCTACATCCAACCTGCGAAGTGGAAAACAACAGAGCTTTGAGTAGCCTACTACTTAAGAGATTTTTCAGAATTGTGGCTTTACATGGTGAGAGGATAAAAACTACACTGGGAAACATCTTTTTTCAATTTCAATAATCCATCTCTATGATTACTATATACAAATTTTAATACATATATATATATATATATATATATATTGAATCAATGAAATTGTGCTTTATAAAGCTTCTGAAAATCATCAGCTCACATGAATTATAGATAAAAATTTGCTCACCAATAAAAAAATGGTTGACCAGCATCAGCTTTGCACCATTCTTCATAATACGAATGCAAACTATGTCCATATCGGTGCCGTGGATCAATCTATAGACCGAGAATGAAAATCATAAATAAAATTAAAAAAATAAATTAAAATCATCAGTTAGCTTGATAGAAAATATAATTAAAAACAAAAAACGTACAGCTTCAATCCAATGCTGAAAAGCCAATTGTTGTGCTTTGGAGTCCTTGGACAAGCCCTTGCCCACCTGCCAAAAACCAAGTATCAACAAAACACAAACCAAACATAAACATAAATTTATTTACAGATACAGATACAGTATTTAAAATTAAAATAAGAAATAAAAATAAAAATAAAAACAACCTTAGAAGCATTCAAGATAACTCGATTCCACCTGGAAGCTGCACTCTCTGGTTTGGAGAAATTGAAAAACGATATCGTACTATGATTTAATCTCGCATAATCGATAGCTTGCCACCTGTAAAAAATCATAAAATTCTCAAACCCAACACATACATAACTAAGATAGCACATAATTATTAATTAATTTTTAAGATTCTTCTTTGCACGTGCACGTGCACTGCACCCACCACAACTCTTCGGCTACCACAGCCGAATCAGCCAACCTCCTCCGCGTGCGATAACTCCTGTAAACCTTCTGTAGTTTCACGGCCGCCGCAGCACTCCACTCAGAAGAAGTGGCAGCGCCAGCAGAGGAAATGTCCATGTCCATGTAAGAGAAGGAAGACTTCCTCTGAAGATCCAAGTTGGACAAAGCCTGTGTCTCCACAACCTCCATTGACAAACAAAAGAAGAATGTTGGCTTGGCAGACAGGGAGAACGAATGCCCATGTAAATACTACTAATCCCTCACTGCATTTCCCTTTGCCTCTCCCTCTGCTACCTACCTGTCAATTTTCTATGTTTATTTTAATCACGATGACTTTGACCTACGCGCTCGTATAGGGATGTGACTGTACTTGCTGTTGGAATCAAGTAACTGCTCCAGCATTTTTTTTAATGTAAACTTCCCGATGACCCCTGAATTTTGTCTTTATTTTACGTGAGAGTTTTGTCATTTATTTCTTTCACCGCCCTTAAATTTTTAATATAATCTCTTACAGAGTCCTTCATTTAGAGACAAATATAAAGAAAATAATCTCTTACCATCTTTTGACTTCTATATAACAATAACTTTATCGTTTTATCCCTACTAACAAAATATAAAGAAAATATAACTAATTCTTAAAGAACAAATATCACTATTACCCCTCGATTTTAGTTTAATATATTTAGAAAAAACTTTTGTCCTTATTTATTTTTATCATCTTTAATTTTTTAGAAATTTATTAAAATTTTTTGATTATCGAAACCAATAGTCAGTATGAGTTTAACATCGTATTAAAATATAGTTACTTATATACCCCTCATAATAGTATATAAAACATATATAACTAAATAAAGAAAAATATATAAGAAGTAAAATGACTAATATACATGATAACTAATATTAAATTACTTTGATTGATCTTCTATACAAGCACAAAATACTCTTAATATAAAAAAAAAAAAAAAACTGCATGATTTTTTAAATAATAATAATTTCCATTATTAATTTTTCAATTATCTATAAAATAAGGTTTGTATTATCAAATTTTTTTTTTAACTCTTCTTATAATACATTACACTTTTAATGAGATAAATTGATGAAGTAGATAATAAAAGATAGATAGATTTAAATAAATAAATAATATGCCTCTTTTTGTTTACAATTAATTTATAATTTTGGTATTTTTATAAATATGAAATTAAAAGGGTCAAAGGATTTGATTGATTAATTTTATAAAATGCAGGAGGCATAGTGAATAAAGTAAAAAGCTCCATTTGAGTAATATTAAAGCAAAACCTAAGGAAGACACATAAGAGGTTATGTTTACACATAAGTAGGTGATATTTACTAAAAAAAAAATAGTTAAAATATTTTTTTTAACCTTGCAGTGTTATTTAAAACTAATGACATTAGATGTTAGGGTAACATATGATGAATTTTATGAAATATAAGGAGGACACATAAGAATAAAGAAAAAAGTCTTGAGGGAAATTAAGATAAAACCTAAAGGTATTGAATGGTATTTACTCATATGAATTTGGATAAAATCTAAATGAGTCCTCTAATACAAATAGAGTAACACTGGATGTATAACGAAGTTGTGCAATATAATTGTTATATTTTGGGATGCATTTGGAATACAAAAAGGAGTGAATAATGGCACTTCTATGGGCAACTTTTGGGTCACCTATTTTACCCACCCAAATTACTTCAAATTTGAACTAAAATGAAGCTAATAACCCCTTTAATAACATACTTCAATAATAGCTCAAATGGAAATCTCAACCAACAACAATTACTCAACACAAAGTCTTCCAACACAACTTCATTCTCAACAACAAAGTTTCAAACAACAAAAGTAAATAACTTACAAGGATAGATTAGCAAATGGGGGATCACAAGCATAAAGGCAAAGCCACCGGCTTGGATCAAGGATTTCACCACCAATTTGGCAAGAATTGGTTAAAGGAAGGTTGAGAGGAAACTCTCCAAGTTTTCAACACTTTCAATTTCAAATATTCATCAAGTTATGTCCCAAGTACAAGAGAGAAGGCCTTATACTAGGCAAGAGTTACAAAGAAAAATCGGAAGGACTAAATTGCCCTTCACTTAAATTACAAAGCAAAAGAAAATAAAGGTAAATTTTGAATTTCCTGCGAGCGAGCACCGCGACGATCTCATTTGGGCACTGCAGTGCTAAGCTCTCTGACTTGTGAAATATTGTGGCTTCGAATGGGCGCTGTAGCGCTGAACTCTCTGACTTGTGAAATATTTATGGCTTCGGATGGGCTCTGCAGCGGTGGTGTGTGAGCGCCGCAGCGCTGAGCTCACTGACTTACCCGAATTTAGGGAAAAACATAACAAATGAACCCTAAGGCTTCACAATTCACTTATACATATAATTAAAGATAAATATAATAAAATAAGACATAAATTAACTTAGGAACTCAACCTTTTGGGAGGCATTATAATCCAATTAATTGGACTCTGATTGGATTATATTGCATCCCACGGTTGAGCTAGAACCCAAGTATCCAATGTGGATGTATTGGTGAGGCTTGCTTGGACTGAAATGTGATGAAGCTTGATCCGATAGGCTTGATAGACATGCAACCATGGGTGGAGCAAAGAGCTAAAGGTGGTGAGTGGTGTCGAAAATACATCAATAATCTTCAATGGAGTAAGAATATTCTTTCCAAATATGATTCAAAATTTTAAATATCAAATAATGTGATAAATAATATAACACTTTCACATCAATCATAAAACCAATAATCAGATTTAAAAAATAGTGAAATAAGTTAATCATCATTAATCTTATTGATTTAATGATTGATATGGCTTTGTTACATTATTGAGATCCAAAATTTAGGATCTTAATCAAGAGTATCATTACTTTTAATATATAAATCCATATCCTTATAAAATATTATATATGTTTAAATTGATATCCTGTTATATAGTTTTCATCTAATATAATAATACATGGACATTCCTACCATGTTATATCAACTTACCAAAATGACTCACAATAGTTTCGTAACATAAAAAATAACCAAAGTCTTGAAGTTGTGACCTCGATAAATAATTAATCTTTAATGTATTTAAGTGTTTAATCAAGTATTAAGTTACTAAGTTATTGAATTGATTTGTTTGATAATTTTATTGTACTAAAAAAATCGTAAGCGATAGTAGAAAAGCATTTAACATGGACAAAGTCAAGTAATTTTGTTTAGTTGGTACAAAATTGATAAGCTATACTAAAATTAAAACTGATATAAAAATTTTATCCCGGAAGTTTATATTAAATACAACTTTATCCACGAGATTTTAAATATATACATCAACATCTTTCAACCTTGATTTTGACATTTAACAATAATATGAATTGTCTAATATACTCTTTTCTATGCTTAAGCAGCTCATCTTTAAAAAATTATATTGATTTATTTAGAAATCATAAAATTAGGAAAATTTTTAATTTAATGAAAAAAATGTATATAAAAATCATCACAAAAAATATTAATCTTTAGATAACTCTAGTTATTGATTTGTAATATGAATATAAACCTAAATTCATAGATGTTTTAAGGTATCATAAAACATATACGTCTATATGAACTCTATAAATTTATAGAAGTATCTTAAAAATTTATGATATTAAAAATCAATGTATTAGATTTTCTGTAATATTTTGATATGACATGATAATAATAATAATATTATTATTATTAAATTATGAATTACCACCCATCAAATAATTTTCCATTCAACTTATCATAAGTAATATTTACAAATTAAATTTACATGCAAGTCAAACTAGCTACTATTATGTTTTCATGTGTGTTGTTAGGAGATTAATTAAGTGACAACAACTTAAAGCATATTGAAAGAAAAAGTGTTATTTTATCTTATAATTAAGTAGACTGTATGGTTCTCAATTGTTTAAAGGCTCGGCTAAAATGTTCGGTTAAAAGTGATAGATGTACTAAACTCTTTAACACTTATGCCAACATAAAGAGAGTTAAATCTCTTATAAACACCATGCAAGAGGATCGTAATTTGATTTTAGCTCACATTGTTAAACAGAATCTATATCTATCCGCATAAGACCAATTTAATTTCTAATCAGAGCTCTCAGAAGTCTCCCATTTTAGGCTAAACAGTACCTAGTTTATAAATTTTAATAATTCAAGTCTTAATCAAACAAATATATAATTTTTCAGAGGTAAAAGAGATATAAAAATGTTTCTTTAGAAAAATATTTAAAGCAATTCAAGATCAAAATTTACTTACAAAGTATTTTTGTTTTCTGTTTCTAAATTGTGTACAAAAATTTCACTGACGATGTACATGAATTTAAAAATCCATAACATATTTCTGTAGCTCGAAAAATCATAAAATTTACAGAATTAGTACTGACAAGCAATATCAGTACACCAAATTCTATAATTCTCTAACATACTTAGCGTGTGTAAAATAATTTCATATTTCATACCTACGTCAGAGACTTCAATTTTTTTTTTCAATATTTAAACACAAACTTTAAAAATTCATAGAAAATTCATTACTTAAAGATTTTTCAACGAAACAAAATTCTATTTCTTTATCTAGATGTCCAATTTAATAGATAAAAAGATTCATGATCATTTTTGTGGTAACCTGAATTTTCGAAAACAGTGTTAGAAGGTGTAAGTGAAAGATTTCAAAACTTGAAATCATAAAATTGTGTATTTTTTACGTATATGAGATAACACGGACGTGATGATTTTAGACTAAAACGAATTTTATACGAGCACGATGATTTTTTGTCTTTAGTGCCCAAGGTTGGCATTTTGATGGTCACATGAGTGCAAAATAGATGTATTTGGGTTGGTATCAAGATGTCGGGGTATCGAAACGGAATTCGTGAAATTTGGAAGGTTTAAAAAGTTGTAGATGGACCGCCAAATCCCAAAATCTATATAAACTCTACAAGACCCAAGATATTCAAAAAACCTGCACAGAAACCCTTGTTTGCTGGAAAACTGTAGTCACTGCCGTTGCTGGTGATCCTTCACATTTCCAGTAAGGTAGGCGCTAAGGCTAGTGGCAATGGAACTGTCTCAGCCTACTGATCACCGTGGTGGCCTTCCTTTTCTCGTTCGACACCGGTAACCTGTAATCAGGCCGTGAAGTTTCGATTATCAAAAATTGACTCCCTCCTCCTTTATCAACAGCCACTGCTACCAATCGGGATTGACGCGTCTTAGCCTGAGGATCCCAGAACTGGTCTCCGATCGATTATCTGACACTTGGGTCACTGGGAATTACTGTGAAACAGTTTGGCTTCCCCATCATTGATTTGCCCGTTTCGGTCGTCGCCTACCGTTGTCGTTGGTAGGGATTGGTTCCTCTCGTTGAGACTATCACGGTGGTGGTCGCCGTTCATTGTTCCTAACCGCTGATCATTTTCCTGGCGAGTGAACGTGAAAGACGACTGTTGTGATAAATTCAGTCGACCTCCTTAGCTTGCAGGCTTGATCTTATGCCCCTACAGCTTTGAATCTTGGTAGATATACCCCTATCATGTGTTTTGACCTTAGGACCGCCAAGGATTTTAAGGTTAGCAATTCCATCAATATTTGGTTAATTTTGATTAGCCCCTATAAGTTAAAGATTTTATAGCACCCGTGGATCACTGGTGTTGGTTTTGTATGTGTGTGGTCCCACGACTCTGAGGACATCGGGACGAACAAGAATCACAATATGCATGAGAAAAAAAGACCCAGGGACTGTGGTTCGCTTATCGAGATAAGGGTTTCTGACTATACTTTTTATTCCATTTTAATGTGCATGTGATTTAAATTAATGTTGTGGCTTAGGGAATCAAAAGTGTGTGATTGACGAATAGGGCATTAGATGGATTCATATATTAGGGTGTTATGAGTGTGTATACAGTTTTTACGGAAATGAGCTTTTAGTCAGGAATTAGATAAGTATGCATATGGTTGAATAGTCGGGACTTAAGGTCGGTGTGGATTATAGGTACGTAGTACGTAAATAGCGAATGGGTGCTATGTGCATGCGCGTTTAAGAGTTTAGGAAAAGAATACGTGTAATTAAGACATCCAACTTGTGTCCTGTATGGATTGTGAACATTATGACGGCGTGTAATAGAATGATTGAAACACAGATAGAATGTGTACGAACATACATGATAGGATAAAGGACACTCGAATGATATGTAGAATTTAGGTTAAGAAATAATTGAATAATGTATATTTCGTATATTGATTACAAGGAGCACTTGGCTTATTTGTAC